>JAJJMB010010755.1:1218921-1295569 GCA_023531105.1 Papaver atlanticum | reverse complement strand
TAAGAAATGGAAGGTTGGTAACTTTCTTTATCTTGTTCTCTCTTGCTGTCTTGCACATTAAGAAAACCTATTGTCCTTGACTCCTTGTTGAAACATAGTTTGGGTTGAAACATAGTTTGGATTCATTTCTATATCAAATTCTCATTGCTACTAGTCAATGTAGTCATGTAATGTATGGAAATGAAGGTGCAGATTTGCTTGCTATTTGTTCTGAACTGGTTGTATCTTGTAATACACACAGGTTGAGGTTGTGTTATCACTGGCCTTATTGGAGAGGAATGTGCAGATTTGTGGCCTAGGATTGCAAGTGCAGGATGTGCAAGTGCAACCATCCTTTTTTGTTTGATGAGATGATCGCATTTCATTTCTTGTCGTAGACAGACTTATGGTGTGGAAATGTTGTTTTTACTTTTTAGTATTTTGTAATGTTGTAGTTATGGAAATGTTGAACTTAACTACTTAAGTATGTATGTTACAAACTGAACTTATTTTGTAATGTTGCATTGTTGCTGTAAATGTTGTTTTAGATTTTTAGTATTTTGAACAGTTTTTCAGGTAAAAACCCGGTACCGGACCGGAACCGGAAGTACAGGTACAAGTACAGGTACCGGTCCTCAAAATGAGGTACCAGTCAACACCAAGTACAGGAACCGGTTCCATAGGAGAACCGTACTGGACCATGTGCAGCCTTACCTATATGTTATAATTGGCATATAGGCATATATGTTTGGCACTTTGGCATATCCATAGTGGGTGCATATATGGCAAAATCTGATGCCATATACATAGGAATAGGCCTTAAAATGATAAAATATGATAAACAACTCTTAAATTAATTAACTAAATGACATCAAAAAAAATTTAAGTTGTTTGCTAGATATTTCCCGTAGTTGGATAGGCAAAAAATACAAGAGGCATAATTTAGTAGATTTTAAGTCATATTATCACTTCAATTATGGTGTGTTTTTGGAGCGTTGGTGTATTTGAAAACTCATGATTGAAGCCTATGTTTTATATATCAATTAAAAGAAAAGGCTTAATAAATTGTGTTTTCGGGGATAAAATGGTATACTTAATAAGACTTTTACGAAGTGATACAAGCATATTACGTACTCAAGAGTAGAAGAGATAGACTTAATATAAAATCTTCTGTTCGTACATTTTCGATCTCAAGAAGTCAGAACTGCACCTATATGCTAGTTAAGTCTTCTCTAGCCTTTATTGACTCTTAACTAATAACACAAGCATGCAATTATTGCTGCGGTGGTGCATACAAAATAGGTGTTGGTGGCATGCAGTATGGCTTGGCTTCTTTGGGCGGTAGTGGATATTACATATGAGGCTTTGCAGGGGTAGGAGTCGGCGGCGGCGATCGCCTATATATAGGGCTTCCAGGTGTTCGCGGTGGGTAACACGGCTTATTTGGATTTAGACACCTGTACGTATATCCAACCGGAGGAGTAGATTGTGCAAGTTGTACATAATATGGCTTTGTAGGGGTAAGTGTTGGTGGCGGAGATCGTCTATATATATGGCTACCAGGTGTTCGTGGTGGGTAGCATGGCTCAGGTAGTAGTGGATTACATGTGAGCCTTCCAGGACTAGATCGTGCTAGTGGTAAATGATATGGCTTACTTGGTGGTGGTGGAGATTGCGTATACGACATTGCAGGGATAGGTGTTGGTGGTGGAGACTTTGTATACGGTTTTGAAGGGCTGGGTGTCCGCGGGACGTAGTATGGCTTATTTGGTGGTGGTGGAGTATGTGTGTACGGCTTTTCAGGAGTAGTTGGTGTTGGGGGCACATAGTATGGCTTCTTTGGTGGTGGAGGATACTTGTAGCGGTAATGGACTGTTGGTGGTGCTGGTGATGGTGGAGGGTGTGACGATGGTGGTGGAGATTTATCCTTGTGATAAACAGATGGTGAGGGTGGGTGAAAATCATAGAATCTATTTGCATTTGCGAGAAGAGGAAAACTTAAAGAAACCATTACTACCACTAGAAAAGCACTAATGGTAACAAAGAAAGCCATCGAGGCTGTGTTTCCTCTGTTTCTCATGGTTCCAAATTTTGTTGTGCTCTCAATCACACCTCTCTCCTCCATTATATACAGATTATTAAAAGTAACGCCTCTTACACGGCGAGCACAACTGCGCATAGCTGTTAATGGGGTTACTAACTCGCTTTGGCGTATACTGTTTTAAAAGTGAAGGATGCTTTGTTTTCAATGGAATTTAGTGTATACCAAGTAAATTTAGTACTCCTATTAGCGATCTTTGAAATGCGAACTTGTATTTTTTTTCAAACATCTCGCACCTAAAGTAGTTAAGTGCCATACGACCAACCTACTGAATCATTTCCTTCAAAGAATGAATAAGGTTACATTCTACATTGGTGCTGCTATTCTTTTATTCTTTTACCCTGTCGTTCACTGAGAAAAAGACTAAACTACTTTTAGTCACGATCTTGACGAAGACTACGACTTTGCTGACCAAAACCGGTAGTTTCTTCAAAAAGAATACAACATCACTAAGACGACCACCACATTTACTCTCCCTTCCACTTATATTACACTACTTTGAAGATAAAACAGTCTTGTAGGCCTTCAATTTCGTTGGACCATTTATTTCAGTTTGGTGGCAAAATCATTGTACGGTACGTGTAATTGGAGTTTGTTTGTTTTTTGAACGCGTGATTGGGGATACTTGAACTAATTGAGGATATAAATTACTTCCCCCAACCAATAGTGTTTGCTAAGGAGTATTTTTGGGGGCAAATATACTAAAATACCCTTCCCTCAAAATAAAAATCAAAAAACTTAAAATCATATCCCCATTTCCATCTTCACTTCTTATTAATCTCTTTTAGGGTTGGGGCTTTGAAACCTAAATATTCCCCACTCCCTTTTAAATTCTAAATTTTCCCCACTCCCTTTCAAATTCTCTTCTCCTTCTCTGCCAACTCCTCACTTTGAAAACGATTTTTTTTTTACATTCGGAAGTGATGAAGACCATGCGGGAAGTGATGAAGACCATGCCGGAAGTGATGAAGACCATGTCGGAAATATATATTTTTTACATCGCCGGAAGTGATGAAGACCATGTCGGAATTGATGAAGACCATGCCGTAACTTAATGCCGGCATGCTCGATAGAAATATATCAATGCCGGTAGTCAAGTGAAAAAAAAATAAATTTTCTGGATACTTTACATCATGTTGAGCCGATAGGTCGAATCAAACTGAGGCGCCCAGCCTAGGAAAGGCCGAGGTCGGCTCTTGTTGAGACGACCGAACTTCTCTAAGCCGATAACGACTAGTTTTATCCAAGAACTCTAATCTCACTCCTTATAAATTCAACTATTTTCGACTCTAAAATGACACATTTTTCACCGAAAATTTCTTATAATTTCACTTTCAACTCAAACATTCGCTCTAAATTTTTAATCTCTAAATATACAAAAAAAAAAGTTTCAAAAAGTTGCCACTTCATCGCGAACACAAAATACTTCAGCAGAAAATGTTTCATTAACAAAAGTCCCCGATGCAAATTATAGCATGGATGAAGATAAGACTATTTGCAGAGCTTATGTAACACTAACGCTTGATTCTATAAATGGTGTTCAACAACAACATCACACTCGTTAGGGGAATATTCATACGCTTTTTAGTCAATAATCTTCAAAAACATGATGTTGTTGGGTTGTTAGGTCGTTTTAATACAATCAGCAAAGACATGAACCTATGAGTAGCTTTGATGATGCAAATGAATAGTCAAATAGTGAGCAGTGATACTGAAGCCCATGTGGTAAGTCGAATTTCAAATAGTTTAATTGATTTTTAAAACGTATTATGTTTGTTGTAATAACTAATTTATAAGTATTCAAACTGCAGCAACGAAAAACTCGAGAGGAATGACAAAAAAATAAAAACTCTTTGAATTTCAAGCAAGAAGCTTATTTCAACATCCTCTGAAAGATGAACCGACATAAGTTGGATCTGTTGAATGGATATCAAGTGCTGAATGAATTACTTTACGAGATTGCAAATGTTTCTCAGCAATATGGATCTCGTTATTCTTCACTAGAAACAAACTCAAACCCTCATCCCAATACTAGCGGATCCCCACATAGTAATTATAATCTTATTTTTAATGAAAATGAAAAGAGATATGATGGACCGGGTGTCAAAAGAGAAAAAAAAAACAGAAAGGCATCTCAAGATGCTGCGCAATCATCAACTTTAGAATTAATCCTTCAAGAATTTTTTGAAAAACAAGAAAAAACGATATTGTTAAAATAGTAGAGCGTAAAAAAAATGGTTTCAAAAATGAGGAAAGGTCGCCAGGAGGTTGAGCAGAGCTCACATGAGTGGAATCATGGGAATAGACACGTCAATGATACGAAAGATAAATTTGATAAAATTTAAGCACAGAAGGCACGACAACGCCCAACAACAGTTGACATTGATTATGATGAAGATGGCTCAAATGAGAATGAAAATAATGCTATTACACTTGTTTAGTTTTAGTTTTAAAATTTTGGATGTAATAGTTAGTTTCAATTCAATGCTTATTTAATCCAATTACACGAATCAAATTACATAAACCAAATTACGTTAATATAACATAGTTGAAATGATAACTGTAAATTAAAAACAAAAAAACAAACTAAATCCCATTGAGGGTTTATTCTTATGAATTAAGCCTAATTGTGCGCAGTGAGATATTCTCTTAGTCTTAAATATAAGCCTCTGTTTTGAATTCTCTCTTCTACCATTTTATATTATCTTGCGGGCACACCATGAAGGAGTTGGAACTTGTTTCCTCAAATTTCTATCTGCATAACTTGTCCAACTCTTATCCTTTTGGGTCTCCTCGATTACGATATTATGCAAAACGATTTAGGTGAACATAACCTTATTCATTTCGGTTGGTTTAAATGAACAACATGGTTCACAAATTATATGGAGCTGCCTCTTCAAAATTCCAAATGCTCGTTCGACATCCTTCCTTCACCTCATCGGTATCTTGTTAAAATGCCTTCTTTCACGGTTCTTCCCATGTTCGGGTATCTGAGCGTAAGCTTGAACTAAAGTTAACCACATTGGATAAATTCCGACTGCCAGAAAACAACACATGTTATAGTTATTGACATTAACAGTGAAATATGCATCTGGAGCATTTCTAAACTTTTATTCAAATTAATACAATTTATACAAATTAAATACTGATGTCGTTATATGAACCCGAGAGTCCAAAAAAAAACATGCCATATCCAACAATCATAACAAGCCGTCGCTTCCAGAATAACAGTTGGTTTTGAGTGGTGGTCTTTATACTGACCTTGCCAAGCATAAGGACATCCATGCCACACCCAATGCATGCAACCAAGGCAGCCTTTCTTCACATTTTCAATTAGTAGTTGGTCAACATCATCTTGCGTTGATTGTTTTAAAAAACGTTAACCAAATGGTTGACTACAGTTTCTCAAAACATACTGAGAGTGAGATTTTTTATGCGATTTTTTTTTTTTTTGCCATACGAATGTACTCATCACAGACATCCGCTGACATACCATAACCTAGAATCCTTATGGACGTAACAACCTTTTTTTTGTTCTCGTACATTTAGTGTCAAATCAATAGTTAATAATAATCCAGTGTTGTTGCATTTCCAATCTCATTAGCTAATATAAGTTTCAATTAGGGTTCTAAAGAATGGGAGTTTAAGACTTCAAAATTGATTTCCGTTATAACCATAATTGACAACTTAAGATTTCATTCTTCAAACCCTAATTAAATCGGCTCTAATGATGTTGCATGGAAGAACAAAAAAATCAAACGTCCAAAGTTTTTCTTCTTCTTTTGAGACAGTACAAGGAGGAGTCGCCAGTAGAAATTCACTGTCCTTGCAATATGTTTTGGCTGGATTTTGGTACTTTTTTTGGTTTTGTTTTATTTTGTTAACAATCCAAGCGAACATAGTAATGTCCGTCCAGAGCCAGGCGTGACTTATCACTTATGTACACGCTCGACTAGACGCTGGCAATATGTGCGCCCGGACTTTGGACGTTTACATAATGTCTGCCCAATATCGAGCGTTCGTTTAATCATCGCTCCAGTCAGGCGTAGACGCCATAGACCATATCAACGCTCATCCACCGGACGGTCTTTATATCAACGCTCGATAGCGCCAGACTAAAATTTAGTCTTCTCTGCTGCGATTGAACTCTGAGAATACCAAAAAAATAATATTAGGATTTAGTCTATGACTGTGGACGCTCTAAACCCCTTATCCTTCTTACCACCTCTGGAATTACTACTGTTAGTTTTCGCCTTAGACTTTGTTGCATATACACTTCCGACCATTGCAGAGGCAAAAGCAATTCTAAATCGAGCAATTTTCCTCCGTAAAATCTCTCTGGACTAAAAAGTGCCTAAGTATACTTTTATACTACCTTTTTGTTTCCCAAACAAAATACTAACATGACATGGGTGCTGAAAAATTTATTAGTCATAAATGTGAAACCGTGGCAGTAAAACACCCTTTTATTCATCTCTGATGGTCTAGTCGTTTATGTAGATACTTTCCAAGTGTAGCAATTGACAAGAAGAGTGAAATGAGAAATCCTAAAAACAGGAGTAGTACTTTTCTTACCGTGGTATTCAGAAAAGGAACGATCTTGTTTGCGTTTTTCTCTCTACATTCAAATTCCCCGCGCAAGTACTAAGCCAGAGGCCAAAGCCACTGTGCCATAAGGTAATTCATGCCAGTTACTGTAAAAAATTGAGCTACAACCCAATCTCAAAAATTATTAACATTAGGAAAAAACTATACACAATAGAGATGAAACTTTGACAAAATTGAACAACAACCAAAACGTAACATGTATCTAGATGTGATATCATAAAACTGTAACCTTTTTGGAAAAATTCGAGCTTTCCCATACTTCAACTCCCTCAACACCTTCTCTACTGACAAATAATCTATCACCACCACCTTCAATTCTCTTTACAATCCCTTTATTACTACTACTCAATTCATGTTCCTTGGTACTATTGCCCATATAGTTCCTCCTATAGTACCATTTGTCCAATTCCCTGTTTTCTTCTTCTTCTTTCTGATTCACACTTGACCATACTTCTAAATCACCTTCTCTACTCAAAAACACCTGTTCCTTGTAACAATGAATCACCATATTATCCCCTTCTTCACCTCCACCACCTCTTGAGCTTCTCAGACTCGCATTCTTTTCTTCCAAATACACCCATGGATCATCCGTCAGTTTCCGCAAATCCGCAATAGCCAAATCACCTGATTTCGAACAAACTTTAGACATCGTTAGCTCGTCAACATCCACATCCATATCCGCAAACGAATCCCCAAACCTACTACTCCGTCCGGAACCCGGCTCATTCGTTTCCCAAACTTCATTACCAGACCTCGGATCCCAAATTCTAATGTACCCTGAATACCCAAATGCGCCACAAGTCACTGCACTTCCAACAATCATGCCGAGTTGCGGCACATACGTGAGTTTTCCAGGAACAAAACTCTTTGCTGAGTTACCAGACTGACGGCCTATCTCCGACACCACTTGAAGCGTATTTTTATCAATCTGAAGAACACAATTTTCACCATGTGAACATTTCAACGAACCATAAATCGAGTCAGTAGAATCAGTAATGGCGAAAACACGACTCTTATAAATTCTTGGATCAGATTTATCAGTCCATTCAACAGCACCGACATGTTTACCACATGAAACATCATACAAATGAAGACCTGAATCAATTTCAGACCCAACAGCGACGATTTCAGACCAAACTCGACGAATCGAAGTAATATCTTCAAAATGACTTCTTACAGTCCCCGTATGTATCAAATTCCAATCATAACCAGATATCTGACCACCATGTGCTATCCAAACGGAACCATCTCCGGCTCCCGCTGTAAAACTACTCGGAAAACCCTCTGCAGCAGGTTTTATCGTTTCAACAATCGAGCAATCGATCCCTGATAACGGAGGTGGTAATAGCGCTGATTTTAATTGATTTTCGATCCCGTAATAAACAGCTTCTTCGCATAATTCTTGTTTAGTATACCCACGGTATGTTGAAGGAAGACGATTCGATCGGAGTAGAGAAAGAAGAGTTGAGAAGATCTCTGGATCTCTGTCTATGAAAACAGGGTTCGGGTTAGGGTTGGGATTAAGTCGTGAAGAAAGAGCTGATAAGAGTGAATCAGGACCGCCTGATTGGAGTGTGGAGATTGTGGTTTCGAAGAGTTTACCACCAACGTTGAGTTTGATTCGATTCTGATATGATGATGATGGAGGTTCAAGGGTATGATTGGAATCTAATTCTTCCATTTTTCTTCTGGTTTTTTGGTTCAAAGACTGGAGAAGTTCTGTGGGTTGTTTTGAATTTGATTCTAGACTGTTTGACTCTTCGATGATTTGGATTAGAACCAGAAACTGACAATTGGTTCTGGCTTAGAAAGATGAAGTGGATATACAAGGATCTGTACCTGCTTTTGAGGTCTCCAAAGGAAGCTGCAACTCTAGTTCCGGAAATTAATCTAACGGTGCGAATGGGGTACCGGATGTACCAACCCAATGGTCTGAGGATGTTTTATTTTATATGAATCGGTACACCCCTAAACAAATCATTTTTGTTGTAGGGAGGAGGGTTTTGGATCAAGGGAGTGGAAAACCCGGACTCAACCCAATGATTTACTATTAAGTGGGATTTAATAATTTTTGGACAAATACACCCTTTAAACTCATTTATTTACTGATACTAAGGCCAAGCACTATGGTGCCCCTTTCCCTACCCTATCCCTCATATGTAGGGAAAAAACCAAAATCGCAACCACTATGGTCTTCCATATCCTTACATGCGTGGGGATATCCCTCCCTTTCTCTATAAGGAGGATCACATCTGATCCGCCTTGTAGGGAAAGGAAATCACACGGCTACTCAGTTGCCGTATGATTTTACGCTTTACGGCTACTGAGTAGCCATATGGAAGTTGATACGGCTACTTAGTTGCCGTAGCATTTTACACGGCTACTGAGTTTCCGTATCTCGTTTTCAAAGTTTTACCTTAAAACTTTCATTTTTCACTCTCTTTTTTTTACTAAAACTCTTTTTTTTACCTATTATATCTCCTTTTTACCTATTATATATATCGTTTTTTACTCTAAAATATCTTTTTTTACCTAGACAAATATATTCCTATTGGAAAAAAAACTGGGAAAAAAAACTACGGCAATTGAGTAGCCGTATGGCACTATTCATACGGCTACTAAGTTTCCATATCGTGTAGGGAAGGGAAGAAAGGGCACCATAGTGAGGTTGCCTTCCTTGTGAAATCCCTTCCCTTTATTTGAGGGATAGGGAAGGGATGCCCTGCACCATAATGCTTGGCCTAACAAACTAGATTTTACAACCGTACGTTGCACGGGCCTAGATATTTTGTAGAGAAAAATATGTTTTGGTAATGGATATGCTTATTTGTGAAATTTCATTAAATATATTTTGGTGGTGAATGTCTACTTATTTGAAAAAGCCAACTTGTGGAATACACATTATTAATGGCCTTCTATTTTTTTTGGGCAACTTCTTTCCAAATTACAAATGTACATAAAACAAATGTAGAGTGCAATAGAAGATTTTTTTATTTTATTTTTATTTTTTTATGCCAATAGAAGATGACTTATATACTTTATACAAAAATTTACAAAAATAAGTTCATCAGAAAAACCATCTTATTCGGATGAGTCAAAAAAGCCCAACTTACATGTACTATCTCCGTTTCAAAATAATAGACAGGTTTGTGTGTAAATTTACATACAAACCTTCCTATTTTTTAGAGACGGAGGGAGTATTCAGGATGGGGGCACTTTTTACTTACATATTTCACACTACCTTATATTTGCGAAAGCAAACACTAAATAAATCTTTCGTCAACAGGCAGTTTTGGTGCCCTCGGTGGTATGCTCATTTTTTAGATCGTCATCAAAATCGACTGGAACAAAAGATCATGAGAAAGAATCTATGCATTTACACATTTTAATTGTTTTAATGATTGCTAGCCCATTGCAGTTTCATGCTTAATAAGAATTAGTATCTTCTGCCATCTCTTGGCAACATGAGAGACTGAGAGGTTTCAGTTGTAAGACTTAGAGAGGTTTGAACCATTTGAACTTAAACATAAACATAGTTTACAGGCTCAATACAAGTAAATATGTCCCGCATAGTTACTAATGATAACATGAAGAGGATGCCAAACCACGATCCGGGAGCTGTATGCTCTTTAAATAGTCACCACTTTTGTAATATCCAACTGAGTGCACCAGCCCACAAAGCTACAAAAATAGTTCCAATTTTAGCGGTGTCAAACACTAAATGTTGATAAATAGAAGACAATTGTGCTACTTGATGCACCTTTTGTTGTCTAAAAAGGGTAGCATTCTATCTTTGCACGAAGAATATTTTTTTTATCAGAAATATTACTGTTGGTATAATTCATTCTTTATTATTAAGTCAAGTGTTTACCTCGGGACAACCTCAACCTCTTGATCCTTTGATGGACAATTCCTTTACCCCATCCCTCGTTATGTGTTTTACCAAGATCTTTTGGAAGGCCCAATATTGCCACTCATAATTTCCGAATACGCTGTGATTAGAGTATCCATGTTAGTTGCATAAAAAAGAGGTTTGTTAGTGTCGTATATACTTTTCTAAGAAGTTTATTACTCAGGTTTTTCTCTTACTATTTTTCTCTTCCTTATACTGGAACATGCTTTGTTTATAGTCAGCCTGTTCTGGTACAATATCTTCTCCACATTTTCATCTACCTCATCGACTTCTAGATTCCCGTATACGTTTGGCTACTGTGGTCGACGCAAGATAGTAGAGACCTATTATAACAAAAATATATTTGTTAGATTTTGTGAACTTGCCTGATTAGTTCAATGTTACCTCTAAATTGTCAGACCGGTAGATGTCACAATCACAGGGATATTGATTTCTTTGTCGTTCAGAAACTCATCTGTTATTTAGGCTGTAGCATCTCCCTGTTGTTTGATTCTGTTTTGCCTTTCCTTGAAACAAAGGATAGATTGTTGGATTGGTTAATATTAATATATAAGGAGAACCTAAGACACAACGGATAGCCACATTTGTGTATTTTTGTATGTTGTATTCATGAATATTGGTACAGACTATAGATAAAAGGCATTAGGGTTTACAAAAGCTTTTATATGCCAGACGGCCGCCAGAGTGAAGGGAAGCGATGATTGAGACGCAAGTCTCGTTTTTCTTTTTTAGGTTATTAGGTTTGAATCTCGGTGGTGTTATTGGCGAAATATTGGTGGTGTGAAAAAACAGAAGGTTCCTATTGGTCTAAATAATCTTGGTGGGGCCAGAAGCTCTAGAATTTGAGCTTGATACATCTTTTAACCACAACAGAGCATTTTCTCCTGAAACTATATATATAATCAGAAAACCCAATTTGATTTATCACCAAACTGTATGCTCGACAATAGTACGACGATGACGGAGAACATTGAAGGTTGAGAACCATTTTCTAATCTAAGAGAATTCAGTGAAATATTTTGTGAATCCCGTTTTCAAAGGTACCTAAGGTTGCTGGACACCAAAAATCTCAAGTACCCAAAAAAAAAATCTATAAAACCTTGGTTCTTCCATACAAGTAGAACAGAAATTTAACATTGGCATCCACAATGCGAAACGTGAACACCAAATTTATACACCATCTAAATGAAGGTGAAACACACATTTCACTACCACTTCATGAATGGTGTAATTGAACATTTCACTGCAAATTTAGTGATGGTGATGACATGTCGACCTCCACTTTTACTTCCTCTTCTTCCAGTTTTCATCATTTAGTCTCACAAATACCTTGAATGTTAATACTTGCGGATCTTTCCAGAAATGAGGAAACTCACCTATGCTCGTATATCCATTGTCCTCAAAATTGTGATTTTATGTAAATAAAAAACGATTAAAGATTTTGGTGGTTCTGCTCAAGTATATTGGTCACAGATATGCTGTGAAAGAAGTGTTAAGTACAATAGTCACCAAGCGAAAAGCCATGTGTATAGATAACATCAACGAGGAGGAGGAAACGTTGTATCATCAAACAATATATGCAATGCAAGATGTTTTTATGTTAATCTTTGCAAGTCAAAACTAGAACAAAGATGTGCTCTTGACAAACTCTGTTTTGCATCACTTATACGGCAAATTAACTTGTTTTAGTTCACTAGTCATACGACTCTAAATTCTGCATAACTAAAAAACGACAATTTAATTTATACAAACTACCGAACCTATAGTTAAAAGTTGATGGAATAATTATGCAATAATTAAGCACTCATCAGTAAGCAAGAAGTTAGTCACTGTATACAGTGTATAGTCTCTTTAATCTTTAGTCATTAATCTCCGATTTCTAGTATTTTACATGTATATCTTCACCAAATTAGATTTGAATACTAAACCATTACCACTTTTAGTGGATCTAGATTTCGTTCGAGGTACAGTTTTTAGCCATTAATTTTCTCTTCAACATAAATCTTATCATTTGCAATCAAAGAACAACATCTTCTACTGTTGTTTCTCGCAACTGCTTTGCGACATTGGCATCACAATGGGTTGGTTCTCGTTCCCTCTGGTAAAAGAGGCATCTAAATTTCACATTCACCAGAGTCAATTAGAAAAGTTTGCTTCCATAGTTTTTCTAAAATTCTCGTTCACCATAAATAGCGTGATATGTTGGTTTCTCATTTTCATAGTCAATGAGATTTCGAGAAATCTCTAGGATCGAAGATCTTAAGAAACCCTTACCTAGTTATTACTAGATCTTAACCGAATAACCGTAAGGAATTTACCCATTATTAACTTATGTGGTATTATAGTAGAATCGCAGGTTTTGTTGCATGCTGATTAAGATTATTAGATGATAAGATAAACCTTTACTTTAACAACACCTGAATATGATTTGTTGAAAATTTTCAATAGATTTTAAGAAACATTTTTAGGGTTTGTTTTTCACGGTCGGAGTTGGGAGGGAGAAGATGGAAATTTTGTTAGAAGGAATCCTGCAATATGTTTGTGTGATTGATTGAGGGTAAATTTTTCCGGATCGATAGATATTTTAGACTCATTTAAATTTGATGAGTTGACTCTGATTTTTCCCCTCCCCTGATCCAAAACCCTCCTCCCTATAACAAAAGTGAAGCAAATTACTACCTTATTAACGACGACAACAATTTATCCTAGTTTTGTAACTGGTAGAGATTTAACAACTCGTATGACAACTAATCATTTAGAGAACAAAACCTGCTTGAAACAAAAAATGGTCTACTTATATAAATATTGTCTTGGACACTAGAGAAGCAATGCCCACAAAATATGGTAGTTATGCAAAAATTTATCACTTAGACCTGAAAGATGATGCGTCACTTATACTGTGTACTCAGAAGTTTGGCTCTACGAACGCGGTGCTGGAAGCGAAATTTTTTAGTGCGTCACCAATGGTATCATAGCAAGTTCCAAGGCAACATTAAGGATTGCGCGTGTTGGACTCGTGAGTGTTAGCTTATAACGTAACTACAAAAAAATTCTAGGTAATAAGGAAATGTAAAAGGATAAGTTGGAAGAGTAGGCCGACTGAAGTACGTGCGGAAGATTCGTAACTGTTATGGCAGTTATTTTGTAAATCGTGTTGGACTTAACTGAGTACCGTGAGTTTTCCATACTTTAATTGGCGATCCACTAGATAGTTGGTGACTCGAAAGACCATTTCTAACGGTGGTAGAAACTGGGACTGATCATCCCTCACATGTTAGGGAGAACATGTGTATTTAGGCGGGCTAAATCCTACATCTAGTGGAAACCTAGAAGGTCGTTTGTTCGGTAACGTTAGGCTTGCATCCTACTGCTCTCGCATCACGTTCGATGACCCTAGAGAAATGGTGGACTATTTTGGGATTCTTGGGTATGAGGTACGATTTGGAATTCCTAGGTATGCGATATGGGACGAATGCTCAGAAGTACCTAACAGATGTTCACAATGGAATTGGGGAACCTTTTGGGGACATATGCTCAGAATATGCAAGTAAAAAACAATGATGACGAATGCTTCTATTTTGAACTTTGGGACGAAGTTTTTTAAAGGGTGTAATAGTGTAACACCCATATTTTTCGCATGACACATAATCTAATATGCGCCATTGACCGGAAGCATCATCTCGGGAATATGTTGTATATTCAGGGATACAATATTGATGCACCCTCCCCACCCCCTTCCTCAAAATTGTGATGCACACTTAGTAAAGTGATGCATCTTGTCACCATGAGGAAATAGTGCGGCCCTTATGATGCGTTATTGGAAGAAGAAAAATATGCATAACCTTTAAAAACGTAGGGGTACCAAGTACATCACCAACTTTTTCACTCGGCAACCTGTATGGACAAAACCTAATACAATTCAAGTAGACCAACTGAATGATCCTTGACAATATGTGTATAGAGTTAATATCTCTACCTCTACCTCTTCTCGATTAATATGTATATAGACAAAGAGTCTGTGAACCGTATTGTTAAGAAGAGTACTTGGACGATCTCAAAAATCAATATCCAAGATCAATCTAGTCTTATCCAAATAATCCAATTGGGCCAAGTAATTAAGCTTATTATATAACTTTCAAGATACGAATTCTACAAGAAATGCGTCTCGTAATCGATTACAATTAGATGGACGTATCTACTAAGAATGAATACGTACAACTTGCGTAAACCCAATTATAAAGATACACAATATATTGCGGAAAAGGAAAAACACAAGACACCAGAAATTTTGTTAACGAGAAAACCGCAACTACAGAAAAACTCTGGGACCTCGTCCAGATTTGAACACCAAATTGTATTGAGCCACTACACACACTAGCATACTATCAGACTTCAGACTGGAATGTAGTTCAGACTGAATCCACCCTCCAAGAGATTCGGTTACAGTCGTGCTCCTTACGTCTCTTGAACCTCGCAAGGCTCTACGCAATTGATTCCCTTAGCTGACGTCCTTTACATCCTAAGAGTTGCTTCAGCCGAAGTGAAGACTTTTGATACCAATCTGCCTCTAACAGCTAAGCCTATTTGGTTTCCGTTTAGATCAAGGTGAGGAAATCTGTTTGCAATAGACAAAGCTAGAAAACATCACAAATCCTGAACTTACGACTCCCGAAGAGCAGGCTAGATTCTTAACCACCTCTTAAGAACAATCTTCAAAAGATCAACTAAGATCAGTTTTCAGATATCTATCTTGAGGAATCACAAAGTCTAAGACGAAGAGAACTTTGCTATTACTCTTGCCTGAAATACATTACGCAAACGTCGATAACAGAAAAGCAAGATCAGGATTCACGAACGTTCAAGGTATATATAGTCGGACCCGGCTTCACGAATCCCCAAAGTGATGTCTTTTAGTCATAGACCTAACTATGCTTTTCAGAGAAAACCTAGGTCTATAGAGGACGACTCTAAAATCAACTAGGACACAAAATATCTTGGATTGAATTTCCCAGTTGAAAGAGCATCTCTATTTATAGTTTCCAAAGACCAGGGGTTGCTTAGAATCAAGCTAAGATAACTTGGGAATCAAGCAAATACTTTTATGTCTTGAAAATACAATAGAAGAATATACACTATGGACCGGTTCTGGAACCGTGTATAATGATCGTTCGGTTTGCCAAGTATGCCAAAGAACTAAAAGAAATCTGATATTCATTTGAACAACTATGAAGTTAATCATGATACACACACATAAGTGTTTGAGTGATTAATGAAGTCTTAGAATTATAACACCCCGAGTTCCGGACCAGGGTCAAACCCATATGGAGATTCGAACTCGAAGCGTTACGGGTCGGAAAGAGACTTATGCATATACATTTTTGCTAATTTACTTTTGCACAAAACATAGTTGAAACTTTATATAACATAAACTGAAGCATATAAATCCGCTTATTATCTTAACAACGATTTCAACCAAACATATTATTACAAATTACATTTCAAGCAATACAATTAAGCAATTCAATCACTAAGATACTCATTCCTAGCTTTCGCTGCGCCACTCTGATAAATCTGCAAGGATGTTAATTGGGGTGAGATGACATCTCAATAGAATGCATTCCCAATCTCAAAACATGCATAACAATGTCAATGAGTCAAATAACATACAACAAGAGCATACGACGTAGTTTCGAGAAAATCACTAATATAGATACTCACCCAACATGATCACCACACAAGTACATTTGTTTAATCACGAATTTACAATACAAATATTTTTTCTAACAAATCATCTTAAGATTTCAAAGTAAGACTTCACAATATTAATATTATTTCAACAAATCATCCTTCAATCATGAGTTTATAATACCAATAATACTTTCAATAATTCATCCAATTAGATTTCACAATTGGGTTCATAACACCAATAATAATTTCGACAAATCTACCAATTTAGGTTTTAACAATTGAGTTCATGGTACGAATGTCCTTGGTTCGTACACCCACCTATCGTTTATCGGCACGGACAGCCTCCATCGATGGTCAGGAACAAAAGTTCCTATGGGGATCATACCCATCTGCTCTCGGGGATCATTACACGTTTCATTCACGATACGAAAACCTTGGTTCGTACATCCACCTATCGTTTACCGGCACGAACAGCCGCCATCGATGGTCGAGAAACACAAGTTCCCATGGGGATCATTACCCATTTAACTCTCGGGGATCATTACCCGCCGTTAGCATGAGAATAAATTCCATCTAACGGAAAACATGAACTCATTTCCTTTTATAAATCATTTTCACAAACAACACAAGCAACCATGGCTTATCAACATGAATTTCTTTCAAGCATTTATGCAAAAAAGTTAACTGCAGCCATATTACATTGTATGTTCCATGGTAATAAATTTCTCTGATCATCCTCAAATTTTACAGAAAAATTCTTGACACATTCATATATAAAATATCCAAAATTCACACCTAACCAATGGTTCAAACAAAAGATATTCGTTTTATATGATCATTCTAAAATCTGGGCAGATAACATCATATTAGCATATTATTCACAGTAAATTCATATTAAACTCAAATGGAGCAAATCCAAAGCAAAACGAAAGATAAGATATTCATTTACAACTTTTGTTAAGAACTCAAATCATTTTAACATCATTATGACTGCCTAAGAACCTCAAAACCCCAGCAAAACAAAACTGTTCAGAATTTCAGAAATCCTTATCAAAACTAAAACAAACATTCAACGGTGAATTTAAGGTGGATTATTCTCAAATTTTAACTAGTGATACCCAATTATGTTATCTACTAATAATAAAGGCTGATCATCAATCAAATGCATATAATTATACAGATAAATTTCAAAACCCTAATGATATAAGATTAAACAAAATAAAAAATCAAAGTATAACAAAGAAACACAAAGAGAAAGGGATTAAACATTCTACCTTTTATTAGCTATAATCTCCTCTAAGTTCTCCATAGAATTCTTCTCTAAAGACCTAGCTTCACCTCCTTCTCTTTCTCTCTTTCTTTTTGGTTAAAACTTTTATTTTATTTTCTTCTCTAATTCATTTTCTTTCTACTTTATTATAAATCCTATATAATTTAATACTAATACTAATTAAATACAACAATTATATAAATATTTATTATTTATTTTATGCTTTTTATTATCTTTTCATTTTCCTCAAATCCATTAACTCATCTAACAAAAATTAGGTGATTATATTTACACCCTAACATTTTACTAAGTGATAAAAGAATGTCTGCTAGATATCTAAGCTCAAGTGCATAACCTATTAGGCTAAGGCAAACAAAACGACTCCACAAAAACCCAAATCACAAGGTTAGCTAATTAGTCGAGCAAAATCCGACCCAAAATCGTAAATAAAAAATAGTGGGTATTACAAGAATTGTTTGAGAGAGTTCTAGTAATGCTATACATATTTAAAAAATAAGTCTTTGAGCATCTGCTAAAATCTGCTGAGACGGTTGGTACAACGATTCATGAACCGTTATGCTTGTTCACGAGTCAGGGTGTAACGGTTCGTGAAACCGGGTCTACCGAACTCAGTCAATACGGTTCATGAACCGGGTTTGCCAACTGCTAGCCTAAATACCAACTTCAAGAAATCAGTTTACAACAGTTTGTAAATTGTTTCCATCTGAACTAACGGCCAGTTCACAAATTAACCTTCCTGTATTTCTGAAACTCAGATATCTATGGTTTGCGAACTGGTTCGCCAACCTATCTTGAGTGGAAATATCAGTAGTTCAGAATTTCTCTCATTTGATGTTTGAAACATTCCTAAGTGATAAAATCAATTGATCCACAAATTAATTCAAACAATAAATTTCTTAGAACTAATATTGTTAAGGATTGTTGAACATATTTTCTAAAGTCATATTTCGAGATTTTTGACAAGACAAGCTTGACTCGAAAGTTTTTCTTTGTAAATCTACTAGAAGTTATATGACATAGTCTCAACAGATAGAATGGTAAGATAATGAGTAAAATAGAATGGTTCAGTCTTCACTTACCTGATACAGAAGTTCTCTAAATGTCTTCGTCGATCTTCAGTCTTCGAGGGTGATGTTTGATACTCAACTACCAAATTCTAAACTAGAACGAGACTTGACTTAGTAGACTAGAAATCAAGATATAGTTTTGATCATCTAACATCGACAACAAGCTTGAGATAGCAAAACTTGTGGGTTCAACCGAGCATTGCTCTAACAACCCCGAACTTGAGATGCACACCTGGTGCAAGTGGTGCATCAGCTTAGCATTATGATGCTAAGGAATCATTATGCTTGTCCCATACCAAGAAATACAACATTTAACTATGTTGCATATCCGAGGAAGCATTGTGCATCATTATGCTTGTCTCTTACAAAGTGCGCAATATTGCACTTGGTTACCAGGGATGCATCATCTAGCATGCATCATATATCACATAAAGGAAGTGAGACTCAGTGCATGGACAACATCTCCCGAATTTATATTTGTAGAAATGTCAACAAGACTTATATATAAGGAGCGAGTGTTAGCTAAAAGAGCATTAAGATAAATGTCATCATGTCCTTATAAAGCTTACTCGAGGATGCATTATAATGCTATTGCACCATTATGCAGTGTTTCTTACTCAAGAAAGCATCTTGATGATGGAAATACATCATTGTTGTTGGCCTTTAATCATAGAATGCAACATTGTGTTATACTTATATGAGTGTGCATTATGATGCAAAGGTATCATTTTTTTACGTCGCTGACCCAAATATACATTGTAATTGATACATATGTATCTTCCTCTCCCTGGGAACTAGTGATCCTCAAGACGGATTGATGATAGAATTGTAATTTAGGATGGATTACTGATTTAAGGTAGTATTCCTATGGAAGGAAAATAGATTCCTAAGAGGTTTGGAAAACCAAACCAAAGTAAGGAAGTATGCCAAGATAAGGAAATACTTCATAGACAAGGTAATATTCCTAGAAAGGGAAATATACCTAGAAAGGGAATTATTCCTAGATAAGGAAATAGATTCCTAGAAGGTTTGGGAAGCCATTAAAGCTATAAATAGAGATGTTTAGCTCATAGCTAATACATCTAGAGAGTGTGGTTTAACACCTAGAAAAGGAGGTTTAACATACATACCTAGAGAGAAGCTTGTGAAACAATTAATTATTGTAAAAGCAAGCTTAGAAAATAGTTTAAGGTTATTTACCTAGAGAGATTGTGAGCGTAACAAAGAGAGAATTGTAATAGTTTTCTTGTTCATAATCTAGAGAATATATATTTCTTCGGATCTGGTTTCTAGTGTGTTCTGTATTCTAGTTTTCGTCTATTATTATTCTGAATTCCGCCTCTATAATAATAGTCACCAAGGTACAAAGATCAATACGTGTCAAGTTGGTATCAGAGCAAGGTTCGTTTCTTTTAGGGAAGATTCTAGTGGTTTATGGTCTTCACTAGATCTCTCTACAAATAGCTTGGTGAGTTACTCGAAAAGCAAGAATACGTTAAAAGAACAAGAAAACCAAGGATGACAAAATCTGACGATGAGTCTAAGACTGATGAACCAAAAACTACCGACGACAAGGTCGTTATGTTGGAAAATGAGATGAAGACAATTCAAACTACCCTGGACGAGTTGGTTGCTTGTATTCGTTCAAATACACAAAATCTGAAACCTTCGAAAATGACGAAATCTCCATCCTGGGGTTCGGAAGAAGAAGATGCGGAGGAAGAAGAAAAATATGAAGAGGAAGAAGAATATATGAGTTTCCTAAAGGCACAAAATCAACAAAACCTCATGGTAAGTATATGAATCACGGTAAGAATCTAAAAATTGATTTTCATGTTGATATTCTACTTTATGATGGAAGTGTCGATGTAGAGAAATTAGATGATTGGATAGAGCGTCTAGAGACGTACATTTCTTTCTTTGAATATGGTTCGAAGAATAAGATAGCTTTTGCGGCATTGAAGCTTTCAAAGCATACTCTAATATGATGGAAAGCTTATCAAAGACAATACCTAAGTAAGGGAGCATTATCGTCGAAAGGATTCAAGAAAGTTGTAAGGAAACAATTTTATCTGGTTGGCTACCTTGAAGAGAGATGGTTCAAGTGGTACGACTTGAAGCAAACTTACAACCAAACCGTGCAAGAATATACTTCGGAATTTCAGAATCAAGCTATGGTTTTGGATTTAGACTTGGAAGATTATGCTATCTATATGAAGTATATCTCCGGGTTCCATGAGTATATACGGAAGGAGTTGAAGATGTTTTTGGTGGATACTATCTCCGAAGCAAGCATAAAAGCTAATGCCATCGAAGGCAGGCTTAAGAAATTTGATGTTTAGGGAAACACCAATGGGAAGTATGGAGGTTTCGTCGCTAAAGAAGATGAAAGGAACAAAGAGGATAGGAAGTCTAAAGACAAAGAAGGTTTGATTTTCATTCTTTGCAAACAAACAGAACATGTTGTTGACAAGTGTTGGGTGAAGTATCCGAATCTAAAACCAACAGGGTTGTAGAAAAAAGAAGTCATGACGACAACATTAGTCGCACAAGCTCCGAAAGAAATCCAAGGACTAACAGAACCTAATAAAAAGCTCTCTCTAATGGTAGGAGGCGTAGAAGAACTTAAAAAAGACGATCCTATGGAACGAATTTTCACAGTAAGATGCAGGTTAAGACAACACTTATAGATGTTGTTATTGACCCGAGAAGTCAGAAGAATTTACTTTCACATTCTTTGGTACAGAAGTTGGGTTTGAAGACTTTCAAATATCTGAAACCCTATCCTTTAGGGTGGCTTCAAAAGGAAGGTGGACTACAGGTTGCAGAGCAGTGTATGTTCAAGTTTTCTTTTGATGAGTCATACATTGATGAGGTTACATGCGATGTGGTTCCATTAGATGTTTGTCAGGTTGTACCTTGTAGTCCTTACTTGTGGGATCGAGATGCGATTTTACATAGAAGGGAACAGAAGTATACCTTTACCAAAGATGGGGAAGCATTTGTAACATGAGTTATAGACTCTCCTCTTGAGGGAGCGAGCTTGATTACAGCCACTCAGGAAAAACGGTTGGTAAATGCTAGTACAAAGTTCATTCTCCTTATCCGTTCTCTTGACGCGAAGCCGAGTAGAGTTTGTTTGGAAACCCTAACCAAACAACAAGAAGAGAACCTAGGAAGGTTGAAGATGTTTGAACCACCATTACTAGATAATGAAGGAAATGACAAGATAATATTGCCACATGTGGGAGACTTGTGGTTTGATAGAGAAGAACCATTCGAATAGGATTGCATTATGGAGCGAAGAGAGACTAAGACAAGACAAGAAGATAAGGACGCTTTTCTAATTAGAATCAAAGTCAAGTTCCCAGGAAGGAGAGATGGTTCAGCAGTGAGAAAGGAACTTTCGGGTTCCCTAACCTCCAAATCTAACTTTCACAGGAGTTCAAGTTCTTGAGAGAGGGCGCATGATATATGTGCATCTTCCTCTCCCTGGGAACTAGTGATCCTCAAGACGGATTGAGGATATAATTGTAATTTAGGAGGGATTACTAATTTAAGGCAGTATTCCTATGGAAGGAAAATAGGTTCCTAAGAGGTTTGGGAAACCAAACCAAAGTAAGAAGTATGCCAAGATAAGGAAATACTTCATAGACAAGGTAATATTCCTAGAAACTGAAATATACCTAGAAAGGGAATTATTCCTAGATAAGGAAATAGAATCCTAGAAGGTTTGGGAAACCGTTAAAGCTATAAATAGATATGTTTAGCTCATAGCTAAGACATCTAGAGAGTGTGGTTTAACACCTAGAAAAGGAGGTTTAACATACATACCTAGAGAGAAGCTTGTGAGACAATTAATTATTGTAAAAGCAAGCTTAGCAAATAGTTTAAGGTTATTTACCTAGAGAGATTGTGAGCGTAACAAAGAGAGAATTGTCATAGTTTTCTTGTTCATAATCTAGAGAAGATATATTTCTCCGGATCTGGTTTCTAGTGTGTTCTGTTTTCTAGTTTTCATCTATTATTATTCTAAATTCCGCTTCTATAATAATAGTCACCGAGGTACAGAGATCAATACGTATCAGTAACGGAAAGGTATCATTATACCAAGTTGGTTACCGAGAATGCATTATTATGTTGTACTTTACAAATGGGATATTGGTACTGGCCGAGAATGAAAAATGCATCATTTCCCCTACGTCGAGTTGGGAAAGGAAGTAAGAGTCGATATATGAAAAATAACGTACATTTTTCAACATGTAAAAAATGTTAATAAGTATATAAAGACATAAGATGCTGGAAAATGCATATAGGCCAAGATGCATTATCTTGCTTATGTTGTATGGCGAGCAAGCATATCACATGAAAACATCGTGTTGCTGTGTTGCTTACTAAGAATGCATCAGTCTAATTTCGCACCATGTTGTTGTGTATCTTACTAAGAATTCATCATTCTAATGCATTTCGAAGGAAAAACGACTGTTGCAGCAATTTGCATGTCCTAAACATGAGAATGCGTATTTGCGGGCTAAGTGGCATCAGTCATATATGCTTTTATGCATCTCTTGCGAAAGTCCTTTGACCTAAAATAATTTGGCGTTGCTTGGCCTTTGTCCTAGAGACACTGAGTTTTTAATAGTTGGAACGATTACCTTGTCATCGATGTTGGATTTGCGTTAATAGTCTTGAGTCCTTGTCCTAATCGAGATGCCCTTTCGGATGAACCACGATCCGTTCCCATACCATTTGATTGGAAAATGATGGCAATTCATATCATTTAGCTCGGTGTGCATCCGAGCCAAGAGATGATTGTTGTCATACTTGATGAGGTAGTTGTAATCCATTGTTGGATGTTCATACTTCATATCAAGTTATACGGTGTTGGCATGCACCAATTGCAAATTGGACATAGTCAGGTAAAGGAAGCTAACCATATTGCAGCTTAGGGGATCTTGCATAAGACACTTATATCACATGAATGATGCACGACATGAACTGCATGTGTATGGATACTGCAGCTTTAACAAGATCTAGATCAGTGCATGCGTCCAATGCATGATTGAAGAGGAGTAAAGACTCCGAAAATAAGTCTTCAATAATGGTCCATGTACTAGACCAAGGCATTATCAAGGCCTGGATAGTACTTGCAAGTCAGTAGTGCATGCCAAACGTGCTTCCATTTTCAGTTATATCCTTGCACCCTTAGCAGAGTAAGGGTAAGTTTGAACGATGTGTAATTTCATGCGAACACCACGTCTGAAGAATCATATTTACAAAGCATATCTGGGATGGAAAATCGTCATGCATTTACCTGATAAGAAGCAAAATTTTACAAACCGATTTCTCTTGGTTAGACTACCCATTAGTATTTTAGAAAGGATGTTCCAAATTATTATGAAATGATTTACAACTTATCATGATCCTATATTTTTTTTCCTTCATAGTTATATAAGCTTGTAGCATAAAAAAAGAAGATGTCATCTGACCGTACATATTATAAATTCAGAGATATACATATTATAAATTCAGAGATATATCATTTATAGAAGCTATCAACTCATTATGTCAATATTAAATTCAACAAGCTATATTATCATACAGACTTCCAAAATAGATACAATTGCTTATGAAAGTGCAAGTGATGCGTATCCACTAGCGGCAAATTACTAGCTAGTACACTGAAATTCTTCTTGCATAGCTAAATGTACAAATCCAACAATATATATCAAACCGTACATTATTACACAACCATCCCTAAAAAACTAGCAGTGATTTATCTAATTGACCAAGGAAAAATAATTATTTACATTAGAAATCAATTCACATAACAACTGATATTCTGCAATTCACGAAAGAAAGCAATCCTACTTATATTTGGCTATCAAGATCAGACCTATACTCCATATCCAATGATTATCAAGCATTCCCAACATACATAATAATGAATGTAATATGGCATTCATAATAATGAATGTAACTCATACTAAACGGTGCATGTAAGCATCCTAAAATATGGCATTGGTTTGTAGTTACAACATCCAAACCATACCATAAAACAAATATGTCCCAACCACCATTAATAATACTACAGTGTAAAGTAAAGATTCCACAAGTAATCAACAACAATGATAATACTGTAACAAAGTGCAGTTCAAAATCAATCACAAAGTTAAGAAGTATGGTTTTTAGTAAAATTAAGGTGCATCCATATTCTCACTCAGAATCTGCCAATTTTAAAGAGCTCGATGCATTTTCAGAGTGTGCATACAAAAGGAAAACAAAATAAGAATAATTACATAAAACTATTCCATGTAAACGGGACTTACCTCTGAGTATTAGTTTCTGAAGCTAAAGGAACTGTGAAGCTCATTTGTCTATCAACTGAGCAAGGCCAGGGTGTATAGCCACATGTAAATATACTAAGAAAAAATAGTGAAACAATTTGTGCACAACCATCTCAACATCAATGATCAACATGACATATGTTTCTCCTTGATTTTAATTTAAAACATACCTTAAAAACACTATATCTCATAACATGTGGAAAATTTAGCTTAAGACGATGGCCATAACATGAGATAAAGTAGAATGAACAGGGTTGTAGAGGATTCTCATTTTATAGAATGCAGTCACGGTTCATTTAAGATTTTCAACAACTAACATTCCCAGATCGTCTAAAAGTATTTACAAAATCTTTATTATACAGGGTTTAACAACATACTCAAAAATCACATCAAACTAATGGTTCAATAAAAATATATGAATATCGGAAGACGATTTATTTAACTAAATGTGTACAGAAATCAGTTATGATTTTCTCATCCTTTAGAGTACCTACATAGATCATATTCCCTTGAAAATTCCACAACAACCTACTAACATTGTACCGAATAGCAAAATAAATTTTCAGATTCATCTGGTGAATGAAAAGTGAGATACATTATAAACAGTTGGCTGTCCAGGATTTAAAATCTGTAGAATGCAGTCATAAATGATGCAATCTTCCAGTATTAAACGGGAGCGGATCTTCATGAAATTTTTATTGTATCATGATGACTCAACAAAGCAAAATTTCATCATATTCTTACGATTGAATTTCAAGATACCGGTAAAACTAAAATAAGGATTCTAGGGTTCACAAAGTGGAAATACAATCAAATCATGAGTTTCTTACCAAGAGCTTGTTAAACAAAAACTAAGAGATTAAAGAACCAAATTCATATATTTGCAGAAGCACATGATTTGTATTGAAACCCCTAAAATTACATGAAGAACCCTAGTTTCAGAATACTTGATCAAAGTATCAATACATGTGTTGATGGTGGATTTTTAACGAAGAGTGAGATTGTAAAATCATAGTATATGAAATTCATATTTTAGAAACAAAACTCTTGTTACAATGATCTGTGACTGATCACGTAACCTCTTCAAAGCATAAATATGTAACAATAATATTAGAGCCTCCAGCCGAGCTCTCAATATTCTACGTATTTCATCATTCAGGTGTAATCAAAATATTATAGTCTCCCAGCTGAACTCTTAATATTCTACATATTTCATCATTCATATGTAACGATAATATTAGAGCCTCCCGGCTGAGCTTTAAATATTCTACATAATTCATCATTAATATATAAATGCGATATTAGAACCTCCTCGGCTGAGCTCTCGGTATCCTATATATTTTATACCGTGTGACTCAGTATTCACTTGGGTGTTTAATCTAACATTGGACAACTCCTAGATGGATTGACCACTAGTATAAAGCAATAATGTCTTCGAGATATCATTAGTGATAATGGTAGCCCCTCTCCAGATGTTCCCTGACCTTATAGATACATATATACAGAACGATGATGTTCTGCCATTCCTTAACTCATTCTTGAATAATACAATGCTCCCAGATAGATTTCCTACTAGTATATAGCTACATATAAATAAATTTTAGTGTTATATTCATCTACTGAATATGGATTGCAGAGGATATGGAACACCAATGAAAAAAGGAGAGCGAAAACAGATAAAATAATTAAAAAAAAAAATGAGATCGACCCATCAGCCGCCGGTGTCGTGGATGGTCCCCCACCTTTTTTTTATTGTTTCATTATTTCTTCCTTTATCAATAAATTCATCTTTAAAGCAAACTCCTTGATTTTCCATATCTTATCAAATATTGCTCCACATACCATATGGATCATAAAGCAAGTGATCCCGCTACCATTAGGTCTCTGCACCATATAAGATACTAAAATATTATTATTTTAATATTTTAAAAATATTGGTCTCTAAAGCAAAATCCTACTTGGTTTTCAAAGCAAAATTCAGTGTTTCAGTCAAGATTAAACTCTTATGAAATTACCAAATTAATGCTTGAAGGACCACATAAAATACCAAAACACTCAGGAATGGTCCACAATCACCACAGTGGCCCGTGCACCATCATGGCCGGTCCCTAGTCGGTTCCCTTTGCCACCAATGGCCGTTTTCTCCATAAATCATTAAATTGGTCTTTGGTCACCATTTAATTAATCCTTCGCAATCCATTTGGTCTATCCTCTCGACACCACTTGAATTGTCATCCATAAACCACCTAGCCGGTCCCACCAACACCAATGGCCGATCCCTCTCTATTGAATTAGGGTTTTATACCTAATGCTCCACAGAGCATAATATTAATTGGTTCAAACACCAATTATTGGTCCAACAACCAATAGGTTAACCAATTATTTTATATTGGTCCAACTACCAAATATTGATTCAACTATCAATATTCAATTGCTCGCAATATTTCATATTGATTCAACTATCAATATTTAATTGCTCCGCGAACCAATATTTTTCATATTGATTTAACTATCAATATTTAATTGCACCACGAAGCAATATTTCCCATATTGATTCTGAAAAAGCGGGGGTCTAACAACCACACCCAATATTTCGTTCGGCAATCTGAATGGACAAACTCTAATATACTTTCAAGAAAATCAACTAGACAGTCAGACTCAATCTATAGAAAAGTATATCAAAGAGTTATATCTCTATTTCTAAATTCAATCTGCAATCAAACAAATAGAATTTGCGAGCCCGATTGAATAAGAGAAATAACTTGGATGGTATCACAAACCAATATTCAAGTGTCAACCAATTCAATCAACAACCTAAAGGTCGGATTCAAGAACTTATTGAACTTAATGCACAACCTGTGATATTTCTATTATATAACAAAATATAATGCGGAAAAGAAATAACACAGACACCATAAATTTTGTTAACGCAGAAACCGCAAATGCTGAAAAACCTCGGGACCTAGCTAGTCCAGCTTTGAACACCACACTGTATTAAGCCGCTACAGACACTAGCCTACTACCAATGAACTTCAGACTGGAATGTAGTTGAGCCCTAATCAATCTCACACTGATCAAGGTACAGTTGTGCTCCTTACTTCTCTGAACCCCAGCAGGATTCTACGCACTTTATTCCCTTAGCTGATCTCACCCACAACTAAGAGTTGCTACGACCCAAAATCGAAGACTTGATACACAAATTTGTCTCACACAGAAAAGTCTATTGGAATAGATAAATCTGTCTCCCGCAGAAATACCTAAGAGTTTTGTTCCGTCTTTTAATAAATCAAGGTGCACAAGAACCAATTGATAAACCAGATTTATATTCCCGAAGAACAGCCTAGTATTATCAATTACCTCACAATAATCTTAATCATATGGAAGTGAAACAAGATATTGTGGAATCACAAACGACGAGACGAAGATGTTTGTGATTAATTTTAATCTTACCTATCGGAGATAAATCTCAAGCAAATCTTCACAAAGATAATACTCAATCACGATATTAGAAGTAAGATCAGAACACGCAACTACAGAGAAAATAGTTGGGTCTGGCTTCACAATCCCAATGAAGTCTTCAAGTCGTTAACCTACAGGGTTTCGTGAAAAACTTAAGGTTAAAGGAGAATCGACTCTAGTCGCAACTAGTATCACACAGAAGGTGTGGGGATTAGGTTTCCCAGTTGATAGAGTTCTCCCTTATATAGTTTTCAAATCAGGGTTTGCAATCTAAGTTACCTTGGTAACAAAGCATTCAATATTCACCGTTAGATGAAAACCTGATTAGACTCAAGCTAATATCTTTCAACCGTTAGATCAAACTTAGCTTGTTATACACAAATGAAATGCACCTTCATTTAGGTTTGAGTACCTAAACGTGTACACTAGGTTGGCTCAATAGTAGTTAACCAAAGTTAGCTATATGAACACTTTCATATCAACCTTATTCATCTTAACCACAATTAGTTCAAATGACTCAAATGAAACTAGTTATAGAGTTGTTCAATTGCTATGTTCTCATAGAAGTATACAAGAACACAATTGAAGCAAAATCGGTTTGATTCACTCGAATAAATTCATGAACATTATAGCCACGGTTTGCAAAATATTACATTCCTTATTATATAAATGTATTAGTTCATGTCACAACCGATTCTAGAACTTTAACCACTCAAGTATGCAAACGGGTACGCATACTTAAGTAGCCGGACCAAGTTTGGGTTACCTCCAAACTCAGCAGAAATTCTCGGACCTAAACCTTACGCTAGTACGCGTACCGGTATGTGTACTTAGGTACCCGGACTTTCACAAACCAATAGGTACGCATACTATGGTTCCCGGACATGGATTACATATATGCAAGAACACATACTATGTTCATAATCCAATAATGGTTAAGTGTTCTAAACTCTATTTCAATCATTGAAACATTCTTAGAGGATGACAATAGCTGTTTTCACGAACTATTAGCATCAACGCAATTTTCAAGTTATTGAAATAATCATTACGGAACATTCCAAGTCTACACCAAATGATTGTATCACACAAATCATGTAAGATGTTACTCGGCGATTTTCACATGATCATCTTTTGAATTTCATCAAGAATATAAGATGAACTTGGTCGAAGCGAAAGCTTACCAACACCTATTTCGAGAAATATGTAAGCGAGTTAAACTCAGCTCGAAATCTCAAATATGCATAATCGAATACTATATAGCAATACGACTTTTGTCTCAATATAGGAGATAGAGTAGAAATAGACTTTCTAAGTGATATATGAGTTTCAGTCTCCACATACCTTTAGTTGATGAAGTTCCACAAGCTCTCCTTAGTGGTTCTTCGTCTTCAAATGATGAACACCGTGAAGTTTAATGCTCAACTACACAATCTATCCTAGTCTGAGACATCACTATAAGTAGACTAGAAATCAAGACTTATAGTTTTACAGATCATTATGTAAGGGGGAGTGGTTTTCATGTGAGATGAAGTATTGACTAATGGGGAGTGATACATATCACCATAGTATTGTTGTCAAAGTTGTGGTACAATTGGACTTTGATGCTGTGTAAAAATACTATGACATTGTATAACAATGATTGAGAGCAACTGTTTTCTCATTGTTATTGCTACGGATCTTCAACAACTATGATGCTGAGTTGAACACGTTCAGAGTCACTTGAGTACTTGGAAGTGACGAAGATTTCGAGTAATGTTGAAGAACCAAGGCGATCAAGCATTTGGATGAGAAGCTACAAAGTTTATTTATTTTGTAATCCATATGTATTGATAGTTTTGATCACTAACATTGACAAACAAGCTTGAGATATCAGCGCTTGCGAGTTCGACCGAGCAGTGCTCTAATAATCTCCTCCTTTATCAATTTTAGTAACAAAACTATCAATATATATGGATTATAAAATAAATAAACTTTGTAGCTTCTCATCCAAATGCTTGATCGCCTTGGTTCTTCAACATTACTCGAAATATTCGTCACTTCCAAGTACTCAAGTGATTCTTAACGTGTTCAACTCAACATCATAGTTGTTGAAGATCCGTAGCAATAACAATGAGAAAACAGTTGCTCTCAATCATTGTTATACTGTGTCATAGTATTATTACACAACATCAAAGTCCAATTGTACCACAACTTTGACAACAATACTATGGTGATATGTATCACTCCCCCTTAGTCAATACTTCATCTCACATGAAAACCACTCCCCCTTACATAATGATCCGTAAACCATATGTATTTGTAGTGTGAACCACACATTAATTCTCCTGATTTTTATCAATATAAATTGGCAAAAGTACGAAAATAGTGGGATCCTAATGAAATTTTCATAGAGATACTTCATGACCAAAAGAGAACATATCAACTTGTTTCGATGATTTCACATAGTCGATACTTAGTGTATTCATCAAGGAGTTTGTAAAGATACAAGAAAACTCCTACAATATTCCACAACCGCACTCCCCACAAAGATTTGGCAATTAAGCACAAGTTCAAATAAGAACTCTCCCCCATAAAATGTCATTCCCAAAAGAACAATAAGAGCGACCCTACTTTTTACAAGAAAATAAGGATTTCTTTGGACATTAACAAATAACAAGAAACATGAATTTGTATCCAAAAATCTCAATTGAATTAACCACAAGGAAAATGATCAATTCAATTGGCCATGCTCAGCATAAGAAAACTTACGGAGTAACACAGTACATACACAAAGATGTGGATCCAGGAAATACCAATACTGCGGAATAATCAAAGATTCGTTCTATTTTCCATCACTAGTTGCACAATGACATATAATAGACTTAATCTCTGTAAACAAAAGTTCATCATATCTTCCATCAATATTTGCATATGACATAATAGGCTTAACTTTTGAACAAATATGGGACAGTCAAGGTTCACGGACGTAACAATTTGTAATATATAAAACCATAAAGATTAATACTGCAAAACTCATCTTCCAAATAACTTAGAATTTAAATAAATAAATCTAAAAACATCGCAAGATGTAAACGTTGGCAATACCTATGTGTACTCACAATAATTGCTATTCCAAACCCTAGTTATCCTTCTTAAAAACCCAAGAATAAATTCTCATAAGAAGTTTCCTATACAAAATAAATAAGACATGAAAATTTAATCATCATCTTGATCATCGGAGACCATAAATGTGGCATGAATCTTATCCATGCCCTCCTTGATATCATGAAACTTAGTAGCAATCACATGTAATTGTTCTTGCACACACCTTACCTTGGCACTAATATTACAAACACCCTTGTGAATTTGATGAAGAAGCTTCATCGAGGAATAATCACACGATCCATCAAGAGTGTCACATCTTTGTCTCTTTCAAGCATTCTCCTTCATACGTTTGAAGGTATAAGGACGAACAAGCTTGGGAGTTCCAATAGAGTTGCCAATGGGAGCAATGGAGAAGGCGTGACAGATTCGCTCAATCAAGAAAGGATAGCCTAACTTCTTGTTGGAAGACGTCATCGACAACATTTGATAAATGATAAACCCACAAATGTCGAGACATTGAGTTCCCAACTCAAGGAAATAGACCAACTCCGCAAACTCACGACTCTAACAAGAATTCTCAATCGTAGAAGGACAAATATTAGATATACCAAGTTTACCAAAGGAAATCAAGGCGAGACTAAGATGATTAGTAGGAAATTTTACTTCATTCTAATCAACACTCTTACCACAAAGACCATTAGAAATTGTTTCATAAGACGGTCTTTCACGACTAGGTCTTGGGGGCGAAAACTTCCTAATGGAATATTAGTAACCCTTGAAATCAACTCTCTATTAACAAGAATCCTTTCTTTATTTATCATGGTCTTGAATTCCATGTCCTCAGAATTAACATCATAGATGTTAGCATAGAAGATTCTTGTAGGAGTGTCAAAGCCTTCACCAAGACCATCAAAGATATTCCCAAGTTTAAACTTTTCAAAACATACCAAATCTTCTTTATGTCCACTAACAAAATCCAATATCTTTTCTAGAATAAACCCATTAGATGAAATCCTTTCAAAAACCTTGCTACATGAATCATTCACAAATCTAATCCTAATAGAATTTTGATCTATAGGTAAGTTTATGCTAGAAGAGGATGAAGAACCCAAGTTTTTTGAAATCCCTTTTGAAACCTTGAAATTCCTCATGAGATCTAGAAATTGAGAGATATTAGAGAAAGAGAATACTTACTTGATATGTCTCTTGAAGACCCTTTCACTTTTTGTTCTCCAAAGATGATTTAAAGGAGGAAATACATGAACCCTAGAAAAGTTCACGTACGGGGACAAGAGGGGAGGTAGAAGAAGGGTACGCGTACCACTACTCTTAGAGACCCAAAGATGGCTTGGACCCAAACTTGAACCGCGACCCACAAAAGGAATGTAGGATTTCTTAAATGTTCAGCACCAAAGGTTCGCAGCTAGTGAGGATACAACATAGTGCGAAAAATATAGTAGAAAAACTACATTACTTTTATCCTCGGGTGAACAGGCTGATAAAAAATCAATCAAGGAGTTTTTCTCAAAAGAAAAATTAAAAAAAAAACAAATTAACCTAAGTTCAAAACAAATAACACCTGTTAGAGCATAGCTCGGTTGAACCCACCAAGCGTTGGTATGTCAAGTTTTGTTGTCATATTTTAGTGAACCAAAATTCATTTAAAGAGTCGCTTGATTATATATGCTAGAGTGAACTTCGTATAGGTTAGCTTGAAAGTATTAGGATATGAGACATTACAAGTATTACGTGAAAACTTGAAGAATGTGAAGAAGTAAGGAGCTACAACGACGACATCATCCTTCCACTTAAGGTTAGTAATATTTGACTTGAAATTGTTTCATTCCCTAACGTATCTTTCAAGTCTTGCATATTGAAAACATAACTGCGAAGCTATGAATGATTATACTCTAGTTAGACATAGTATTAAGGAATACAATACGAAGTATAATGCTTATCTTTTAAACTTCGTATATAAGACATCGACATAATCGTTTGAATGCTATTGTGATTATGTATGGGTATGAGGTGAAGATTTCATCCTAGGAAACAATGTTTTACATTTATTTAAAAGAAGTAAATTCATGAACTTATTTTGTGAATCTAAAGGGAAATCGCTAGGCTTATTGGTATTGTTATTCATTGCAAATCTTTTGAATTACTAATATGTGTGTTTAGTATAACCGCCCATGACTTGCTTATGTTATTGGTAAAACTATTCACAAGGCCTGACTTTTGTATTGGTATGACTTTTATTAGTGAAACCGATCTTAAGTAATCAACTGAGATGGTATGATCGATTTGTTGTAATTAGTATGACAAACTCTAGTCATTGGGGAACCGATCCTAGTAAGAGGTGCAACCGATCATAAAAGGGGAATCGATCCTTGTAAGAGGTGCAACAAGTTTCTAGTTATTGGGAACCGATCCTATGAACATGTGCAACATGTTTTTAGTTATTGGGAACCGATCCTATGGACATGTGCACCAAATAAAATTTAGATACCATATATATGTGGGAACCAATCCTAGTACCTAGTCAACCAAGATTTGGTAACTAGCGTGACTAATTCTAGTACCCACATGGAGGTAGAACTGAAACTTGTTTTGGTAGAACCGTTAAACCCATGTTTGGTGATTTGATAGGATAATTAATCACATAGTTCTTGGAAGTCAGATGAACCAATTATAAACTTGTTTGGAAGTGTGGCAAATCGGTTCCAAGATTGTAAGTATAAAAAAAGACTTACAAAGTAAAGATGTCGACATACTTTGAACATGTGCAGTAACGCTTATCTTTTATTGTTCAAAGATATTCCTTAATAGCTAAAGGAGAATCCCGGATCGAAAATAAATTGAGAATCTTTTAATTAAGGTTTTTAACTTTATATTTGGAAAATAAAAATTAGTAATATGCATTTACTAATTGGAGATTTTCTAGTGAGATTTCGGTCAATATTTGGACAAAGCATTTCCAAGAATTATGGAAACCGAATTTGGAAATATATTGCATATCTTGAGAATATTTTCGGTTTTGGAAATTCCTTGGTGTCCAAACTTCCCTGGTCTATAAATATTGAAGTTTGCATTTCGAGAAAACTAATCCTCAAAGCCAGCAAAACTACCTAGTTGTGTTGTTACTGGTGGATCCGCCTATTCGGAGAGGAAAGTAACCTAATTAGGCGAAATCTCTTACGGCCGCTCAGTTTAAAGACTTCTTTGGGATTGAGAAGCTCTATTAGTACCATTTGTGGGAAACTAGATAATTGCGGTTTATTATTAGTCTTCAATTGATTTGATTGACTAACGGTTGTTGAACTTTGATTGCACCTAGTTTGTTTATGCTTGAGAATCTTCTCTTCTGATATAAGATTCACTCAAACTAGATCGAACTTTCGACGGGGATCTTTAGACTGTTTGTAGATCTAAAGACGTCTTATGATAATCCATTGTTAACAGACTCCGTTCTGTGTGTGATTGATCACAAGAGATTCAAGTTGATTGTGTGCAGGTGTTTATTGAGATCTAAGAAGATTTGAAGACGAAGAAGATTTATGATTTGGGTTCATAATCTTTGGTGTGCACAATACTTGTTTCGGGTAAAGAGGATCCAACTATAATCGGTTTATCTTTGTGATAGATTGGATTGATTAGTTGAGTAGATCGGCATCAATACAAATCTTTTATATTAAAAGTATTGATTGCAAAATCTTGACAATTACTTTGGTAGTTGTTATTGGATAGATCTATGGACATGACAAAGGAGTTTATTTTGATAAACGGAAGAGCCTTTTGTCGAACTCATATCACGTTGATTGAAAAGAGTTGTTACCGAACAGATTTGTTGTTCCTTTACTGTTTGAAATACGAACCAAAGGAATTGTTCCAAGTGCGTGACTTATTGCAAGCTGTATTCGCAGGGATATAGACGGAACTAGGTAAACTATAGGTTTAGTTGCTTGGTCTCAACTATACGAAGTTGGTTTAGATTTTGTATAGCGGCTTAATCCTGAGAGTATTCAATTCTGGACAAGATCCCGGGGTTTTTCTGCATTTGAGGTTTCCTCGTTAACAAAATCTTGTTGTGTCATTTACTTTTATTTTCCGCAATTATAATTGTGTTTATTATAATTTAAAGTAAATCGCACAAGCGTTAATTCCTATTTTACTTGATAGACAATCCCTAGAGTTTGGTTGAGTCCGAACCTATTATCAAGTAAACATACTTCGTTGTTGTATTGTCTCGATCTTGTATCCATAGACGATCACACGAAGTGTGAACCGATTAGTTGTATTATCTCGACTAAGTCCATAGATAATCACTTTCGGAGAAAGGACTTATATGTGGATTTTTTTTAGATTGAGGTATATTTGGGTACCCTCGTCTTTTCAATTAGTATCAGAAAGGGAAAACACAAAAAGATCTAACAATCTGTGTTTGGTGCGATCCAACCTATAAGACTGGAATCTAAAAATGGTTTTCATAGAACCTGAGAATGATTCAGTTAACGTAAAGCAAGATATCAAGAGTTTGGAATTAACACTTGATGATGGCATTTATGAATCAATATCTGAAAACGATCATGAAATCATCACTAGAGATTCTACTAGACAAGTTAATCTTGTTGATGATGTAGAAACCGATGACAACTGGAAAATTTGTCTAGAAGAAAGGATGGATGAAATTTCCGATGATGATGACTCAGATTTTGAACGAGAAGTAGAAGAGGATATCTCAGAATACTCTAAACTACTGAATCCTTTGAAAAATAAAAAAACTGAATTCTTCGGATTTCGTTGGTCTTATGACTCCTCTTTGTTGTGAGAACAAGAAATTTAAGAAGGTTTTTCAAGGATATTATATTGGTTACCAAATCAGTGATTCTCTTCTTAAAGATCATACAGACGAGCTAAATTCTAAGAAATTAGAATGTGAAAATCTTCTTAGAGATCTCTTTTTGTCGAAAAAGAAACTTGCTGAATATGAAGCAAGGGTTAATTCTCAACCAAAGAGTTTTGAAGAGAAAGAAGGTGTATATCTCTCACGAGAAAAACACCTTAAGGCTGATCTAGCTGGTACTCTTGATAAAATCAAGACATTGGAAGAAGAAATTTTGGACCTTAAAGAGTTCAATGTTAGCTCAAACAATTTAACCTCAATGTTAGAAGCAAGTAGAAATCATCGTGATACACGAGGATTGGGCTATAAGGGAATAGATGCCTCAAATATTAACAAAGAGGTAAAATTTGTTAAAGCTACAAATTCTTCTCAATCAGAGGCCTCCACTGATGTCAAAAATGATACTATTTCTTGTAAAGAAGTAAAGCCAGTCAAGCCTAAGAATTCTGTTCAACCAGCAGCAATCAAAGAGAGCACTTCTGCTAATGTCAAGAAAGCACCAACGTTGAACAAGGATAAGAAGAAGAAGAAGAAGAAGAAGAAGAAGAAGAAGAAGAAGAAAACTCGTCGAGCTCCAATGCAAGAGGATCCACAAAAAGGTAACACTAAAACTCATACTTCGTATATTTGTACTAAGCATTGTTATTATTGTGGTAATAAAGGGCACTTGCAATGGGGATACAAAGTTCGTAAGATGCAAGATGCACTTTCATTTGTATCAAAAGAATTGGCTAAGATTGCTCCCCAAAGGAACTCAGATCGGTATTGTCCTAAGTTTAGGCAAAAGAATTATTATAATGATAGTTCAAATTTTGCATATCACTCGACAAGGTCATTTCATAAAATTCCCAATTATAGAAAGAGAGATGACTTTATAAATGCAAAAACAAGATCTGATGTTCCGAATTGGAGAAAGGGTGTTTCGCAAAATATTCAAAAGGACAATGTTCCTAATGGTATGAAGGAGAAAACTGCTCCTGCGAAACTCAACTCTAAATGGGTTCCTAAGTCCTCCATAACCAAGAAGGGACCAAAAGTTAGTCACAAAAATGACTCTCAGCTGTTAATTGTTGGTGACAATAATTACAAGAGTTTTCTTGAAAGACTAATTAAAGACATCATGTCTGAAATCTCTTATACTAGTAAACGTTGTGATAATGACACTCTTCATCACAAGTCAAAGAAGAAAAACAAGAGATGGAACAAGAGAAAACAAACCAAGCAAGAGGTCAAGAATGATGATTCTGTCTTAGTCACTCATGAAGAACAAGACAAGGCTCAACTCAACACAACCTTATTGTGTTAGAATGTGCATGCTCACCTTGGTGCTCAATCTTTTGAAAGGTGAGGAAGCACATGAAACTGAGCACATGATCTCTCGGTTATTATATGACTAATTAACATCTTTAGGCAAATTTCTTTTCTTTTATACTCATACTTTCTCTATCTATATTTGAGGTTTTGATATAAACGGTAATTTTGAGTTTATGATGTTGATATCTACTGATCATATATGTGTATCTCTTGTTTTTATGGTTAAAACGAGCCAAAAATCACTGAATTCGGACATCGTATGCAAAAGTTATGTCAAAAACAGTTTAGTGTTGTGATCCGTCACAAGTAACTCTTGGGAACCGATCCTAGTACCCTGTCCTAGTGTGGGAACCGATCCTAGTGATAGGTCCATACGAAGGAGAGTAAAACTGTTTTGCGCATAACTTCTTCGTCCGAACTTGGAATGACCTCATTCTTTTTGCGTTGGTTTCGCAATTCAATTCCCTACAAGATGGAGGTAATTGCAATACTTGATTTTATGTTGAATTTTTATGGTGTATTGAAAATTGATTTATGAGATGTATGTTTTCGGTTTTCATAACCTTAATATTCAATCTCATAATGTGTGAACCCTTATGGTTTGGGTGACTTTTTGATTTAGCGGGATTGAGTTCTAGACCATGTTGGTAGGCTTTATCAAAGGATCATAAGGGGTTCCGATAGAAACAATATGTGAAAAAGTCGCAATATGTTGAATCTTTTGGTTTAGCATAAAAGCATATGTGTTTCGAGGTTTCAACTTTTGCATCACATTAGTTAAAACCGGTTTTCAACCTTTCTATGGTAAAGGTTGCTCTTTGTTGTTGTTCTTTTGTTTTGGCGGGAGGATGACAACATCAATGGGTGAGAGTTTTAAGTGAACTTGCGCTTAATGACATATCTTAAGGGGAGAAGAGGATGTGGAATTCGAGGTAACAATCTTGTTAGTTAATTGTTTTCCTGTTTAAGAAAAACATGATTTTATTACATATATTTATCGCTTTTTCTTAACACAAATTTCGGTACAATTGATGTTTATTCCATTATTTGTGTATGGATGTTTGAGTGTGATTCAATTGTTTCCGGTTAAGAAAATATTGTTATCTTTCTTTATTGTTTGGTATCAATTGTTCAGGCTTACAAAATTTACGGTGCAATTGCGGTGTTTTAATGTCTATGTTGTTTCAATTGCTTCTAGTTGAGGTAAATAATTATGCAAGTTGATTTATTTGGTTTGTATGAATTGTTTATGGCTTAACAAAAGAAAAGGTTTTCGGGATGAATTGTTTAGTCCAATTCGATTCCGGATAAGAGAAACTAAGTTAATTCTGATCTTAGTTATACTTATCAAAGTGGAGGTTTCGGTTATTCAAGTCTAATCGAATGCCTTAACAAGAAATGCTAGTTAACTAACCTAGTACTTGTCTTGTTTAAAAGTGAAAGGTCTAAGTTATATGGATAATTAGAACCTGATGAAAAAAATAGAGTTAATTCTGATCTTTATTTTGGTCTTATCGAACAAGCGATTGTATTTGTGCAATAGGTTTAGCAAAGGAACTAAGGTGCTTAGTCGATTTTTGGTTTGCTAAACTATTAGGGAAAATTTCTTCGGGAAATTGTTTCCTTGGTAACATATCAAAACAAAATTACTTTGTAGTTTCGGTTTTGATATTGGTATTGTTATTCCTAGGAAACAATGTTTTACATTCGTTTAAAGGAAGTAAATTCATGAACTTGTTTTGTGAATCGAAAGGGAAATCGCTAGGCTTATTGGTATTGTTATTCATTGCAAATATTTTGAATTACCAATATGTGTGTTTAGTATAACCGATCATGACTTGCTTATGTTCTTGGTAAAACTATTCACAAGGCCTGACTTTTGTATTGGTATGACTTTTATTAGTGAAACCGATCTTAAGTAATCACCTGAGATGGTATGATCGATTTGTTGTAATTGGTATAACCTAACTCTAGTCATTGGGGAACCGATCCTAGTAAGAGGTGCAACAAGTTTCTAGTTATTTGGAATCGATCCTATGAACATGTGCAACACGTTTTTAGTTATTGGGAACCGATCTTATGGACATGTGCACCAAATACAAGTTAGATACCATATATATGTGGGAACCGATCCTAGTACCTAGTCAACCAAGTTTTGGTAACTAGCGTGACTAATTTTAGTACCCACATGGAGGTAGAACCGAAGCTTGTTTTGGTAGAACCGTTAAACCCATGTTTGGTGATTTGATAGGATAATCAATCACATAGTTCTTGGAAGTCAGATGAACCAATTATAAACTTGTTTGGAAGTGTGGCAAATCGGTTCCAAGATTGTAAGTATGAAAAAAGACTTACAAAGTAAAGATGTCGACATACTTTGAACATGTGCAGTAACGCTTATCTTTTATTGTTCAAAGATATTCCTTAATAGCTAAAGGAGAATCCCGGATCGAAAATAAATTTAGAATCTTTTAATTAAGGTTTTTAACTTTATATTTGGAAAATAAAAATTAGTAATATGCATTTACTAATTGGAGATTTTCTAGTGAGATTTCGGTCAATATTTGGACAAAGCATTTCCAGGAATTATGGAAACCGAATTTGGAAATATATTGCATATCTTGAGAATATTTTCGGTTTTGGAAATTCCTTGGTGTCCAAACTTCCCTGGTCTATAAATATTGAAGTTTGCATTTCGAGAAAACTAATCCTCAAAGCCAGCAAAACTACCTAGTTGTGTTGTTACTGGTGGATCCGCCTATTCGGAGAGGAAAGTAACCTAATTAGGCGAAATCTCTTACGGCCGCTCAGTTTAAAGACTTCTTTGGGATTGAGAAGCTCTATTAGTACCGTTGGTGGGAAACTAGATAATTGCGGTTTATTATTAGTTTTTGATTGATTTGATTGACTAACGGTTGTTGAACTTTGATTGCACCTAGTTTGTTTATGCTTGAGAATCTTCTCTTCTGATATAAGATTCACTCAAACTAGATCGAACTTTCGACGGGGATCTTTAGACTGTTTGTAGATCTAAAGACGTCTTGTGATAATTCATTGTTAACAGACTCCATTCTGTGTATGATTGATCACAAGAGATTCAAGTTGATTGTGTGCAGGTGTTTATTGAAGATATAAGAAGATTTGAAGACGAAGAAGATTTCTAATTTAGGTTCATAATCTTTGGTGTGCACAATACTTGTTTCGGGTAAAGAGGATCCAACTATAATCGGTTTATCTTTGTGATAAATTGGATTGATTAGTTGAGTAGATCGGCATCAATACAATTCTTGTGATTAAAAGTATTGATTGCAAAATATTTACAATTACTTTGGTAGGTTTTATTGGATAGATCTAAGGACATGACAAAGGAGTTTATTGGGATAAACGGAAGAGCCTTTTGTCGAACTCATATCACGTTGATTGAAAAGAGTTGTTACCGAACAGATTTGTTGTTCATTTACTGTTTGGAATACGAACCAAAGGAATTGTTCCAAGTGCGTGACTTATTGCAAGATGGAGGCGCAGGGATACAGATGGAACTAGGTGAACTATAGATTTAGTTGCTTGGTCTCAACTATACGAAGTTGGTTTAGATTTTGTATAGCGGCTTAATCCTGAGAGTATTCAATTCTGGACAAGGTCCCGTTTTTTATATTCATTTGCGGTTTCCTCGTTAACAAAATCTTGATGTGTCATTTACTTTTTTTTTCCGCAATTATAATTGTTGTTATTATAATTTAAAGTAAATTACAAAAACGTTAATTCCTATTTACTTGATAGCAATCCTATTGTGTTTGGTTAAGTCCGAACCTTTTATCAAGTAAACATACTTCGTTGTTGTATTGTATCGATCTCGTATCCATAGACGATCACACGAAGTGTGAACCGATTTGTTGTATTGTCTCGACTCAGTCCATAGACAATCACTTTCGGAGAAAGGACTTATAGGTGCAAAAGTTTTAGATTGAGGTATATTTGGGTACCCTTGTCTTTTCAACACCGTTACTTTCCCCATCTCAAGTTATATACAAATGGGGTAGAGCCAATCTTGTTACCAAGAGGCAGGATGTGCAGAGTCAACCTCATGCACAGTTTCTGGTTGTTATTTTTGAACAGTACCAGTGGTATAATCATAATGATGATGGTAATCAGGGTTAATAGAGCTTTCTAACTCCTTTTTCTTGTGACTAGGAAAAAATGTTTTCTGACATTTAGAACCTGCACTAAACCCACAAGATTCCCATTTATTGAATTTACATGGGTTCACAGCTGTTGATAGGGTACATGTGGGAAGGAGGAACTAGCCCTAATCACAGAAAGTACTCCCAAGGTGTAGAGAGGTTTATGAAAAGTAATTGTGGATTAATTGTCCTCTAAGTATGCCTTCTTTCCCCTTTTATAATAATCTTTCTTTCCCCTTCTTATGGATAAATACCCATAAGACTAATATATTACAACATTGTCATTTTCCTCTTATCCAAGTCATTAAGGATTTAGGAGAAGAGCTTCTCCTTTGTTCTAAGACAAAACCCAACCAACTTAAGACTACCTTTCTTGGGCTAGGCCTAATCCATTATCATATGGACTAATCCTAGTCCCCTTATCCATCAAGAGATGAGACCCTTAATACATTAAGGGCTACCTCTTTTGGATTAATTATTTTCATGTATCAACATTAGTTCCTGACTGGTCAAAGACCAGGTCAACAGTCACATGTTGATGTACCCCTTAACGGCTAAAACTGATGGACTCCAAGGCGGTTACAGTCACGTCCCTTGGGATATAGCAGTTACTAGACCCTTTGGTAACTTCTTCTTCCTTTTACCCTCATATAAATAGGGGAAGTCTTGCCTTCCTTTCTTCATCTATTTTACTGCGTCTCTTCTCTTTACTCTTTGTTTTCTTTACTCGCCATGGCTGATGAATCACCCGATCGTGGTTTACCCCCTAAATCAGATTACACACTCGACGAAATAAGGTTCAATCGTCAACTCAAAGATCTCTTACGGCCGTCTGCAGCTGAAGATGGCTCGACTCTGTTTTCGACGGATGACAACTGGGTTTCGCGCATGCTAAATCCTCACATATTCCCTTCATCTTCATCCGAGAGTTGGCTTATTCGTCCTCAAGCGGACGTGCCTCAAATAGACGCTTCGGAAGAGACGCCTCGTCTAGCAGTTCACAGGGGATCCTTCGTTCATCCGCCGAATCCCCTGCCGCTTGGGGTCCATGTATGGATTACATCTTATCCAACCCAGACCATAAAAGGATTATTCAGTCTCTAGGCATAAAATTCGCTAAAACGCTTCGAAGTTTAGGTACGTCCGGCGGGACTACGGGAGCTTGGTCCGCTTGTGTGCGCGCTGGGGAGTCGACCCTCATACGTTCTTATTCTCTTGGGGTGAGGCGACTCCCATATTAAAAGACGTGGTAGCGCAAACTGGCCTACCCATTCATGGTGACACTTGCTTTACTGAATGTTGTATTTTTAAAGCTTTGAATCAGAGTGACAGGGTCCTTCGCGACCATTTGATTTCGGACAAGAAAAAATCTATAACGTTCCAGTTACCCGATGACGTCAAAGCTGAAGCTCCGAATAAAGAGGAGGACTTAGGAGGCAGAAGGAAAGGTAAAGCCGTTGCGACTGCTACGCCTAGCCCTTCAGACAATGTTCCGTCTTCTCCTAAGCTTATGGCGTCCGCCATTAAGGCTCATTCGAGGTCAGCTGTGGCTGAGGAATCTAACGACGTAAAAGAAGTGAAGAGTAGCCAGAAATCCAAGCTTGGGCAACACCGCGCTTCTTACTCTTGCTGGATCAAGTATTGGGCCCCATTGCTTTCGGGCGAACGAGCTTGCGTACCTCCTCGTGAAGGAGAATCAGATCGAGCGGAACTAGCGGCTTTTCTTTTCTTTTGGTTATGCCATGATGTGTTTGAGCACAGTCCCCGGGACACTATCAAGAATAAACTCATTCCTATGACAGTGTTGATGTCTCGCGGCGTGTCATTTTCGCTTGCTCCCATGTTCCTGGGTGGCTTGTAACATCACTTGGATTTGCTGGCGTGCGACATTCGCTGCGTAGATGGGACCCATGAGGTAGAAACTTTCTTGCTTAGGAACGCTTTCCTTTATACATGCCTCCTCAGCTGAATCCCCTCGCGCTCTCGCAGCAAGAAAAAATCACCCAGGAGGATGGTACCAAACGGCTAGTAAAAGTACCTCAGTCTCATCCTATGATGGCTCTTTATCACAAAAAGGGTTTTCCTGCTAAAGCTAAGCTCAAAGATTACATGGACAAGGGTAGTGAGTTCAACCCCATCTCCTACCAGGATGGTCGTACTGGTCCTCTACATTATAGTTTTGTTATCAAGTCTCAACGAAGGATGTCCTCCGCGGATATGCCTTCACCTGAAGATTTTGATATTATTGTCTCTGCCTTGCCGGGTCGTCTCCCTGGGTTTCATGGAGGAAAGTTTTCATCCGAGGCATACAATACTATCCGTGTTACTTGCCATCTTGGTTTTGATCAAGGAGTTCCTTATAATCCTCATACCCCTTTATCTGATGAGCTGGAGATCCGGAAAAGTTTCAATCGTTTTGTCTTTAAAGAGGGCCTTCGAATGAGCGATCGAAAATGTCACTTTGATTTCTTTCAACATCTATCGCAGCGAAAATTGGGTGTTACCAATGAATGGCGTGTGTACCGTGATGGTGTTAATAGGAACGTGCTAAACCTTCTTTTCGGGGATCCACACGCTTCTCCATCTCTGACTAGAGAAGATTTCAAGGAACTGCATGCGTTGGGTTATGTGAAGCTGAAGGATGAAGTTTCCAAATAGTATAAGCTTTGTTTAAGTAACAAGGGTCGTCCTCTCCAGCCACTCGTCACCAGCTGGGATCCTATTCCGGGTGAGGAGTCTCCTCAAAAGGATAAGAAAAGTGGCTCTTTACCTCCTTTGTCCGGATTTAAGAAGAGAATGCGCCCTCCGATGATGAAACCATTGGAGATCCCTCCCGTCAAGTCCCCGCCCGCTAAGGTATTCTCTATTTTTTCTCTTATTTTACTTTTAGTTGAAATTTTGCCTTAGTTTATTTTATATTGGTTTGTGTTATATTCTTTAGAGTTCCCCGCCTATTGACTGGAAGCCTAGATCCCTTTTTATTGAAGAATATATTAATCTACCCCATCACGAGTGGAGGGCTGATCGGCTAGCTAAAAAGATGAAATGAGATGCTGGTGTACTACCTATTCCGCGGTTACCTTCCACTCGCTCTGCTAATACTTCCTCTGCGCTTTCTCCGGAGGCTCCAAAAATGGGATCGCCCTCCTCTAGTTCGTTTATTGAACGTGTTGAACGTCAGCTGGGCCGATCAATCAACAAAAGTGGTTTTGAAGTAATTTATCCTCGCATGAATCTGCACTCTACCCATCCTCTAGTTGTGGAGACAGTTCTGGATCCTAATCATCCTCTTTACACTCCTTCTGATATGCTAGGTGCGATGAGCGGGTCTGGGTCGGACCGTTCTGTTCATGACTGTTCTTAGGATGGCAGTGAGGCTAAAGACGATGCTGAGGCTCAGAGTTCCTCTTCTTCCAAGTCTCGTGAGTATTCCATACTACCCTTTGTTGGATTTGACATCGACACGTGTCGGTCAAAGTATTCTGTTGTAATTATTAAATGCAGTTTGTGATCTATATATACGTCCTCATTCCTTATGCTTTATGATATGTTATTTTACTTCCTCCTTTCTTTCTTTCTCTTGTTTCTTATCAGGTCATCCGGAGCCAACTGCGTCGATCTCTTCTTCATCCTCACATCGATCAGTTCATTCTCCTGTTAACCTCCCTTCTACTTCTAATCCGGTATGTTTATGTTTTGTTCATCGTCATCATTATTATTTTTATTTTATTTTTAGAGTGTTTTTTTATTCCTTATTTCCCTTTCTAGGACATGGGAAAGTGGGAAAATGTTCATGGTAAAGGGAGTGGCTCGAACTTGCAGGCCAAGGGCAGCGAATCCGGAAGTGCCAATGAAAAGCGACAGAAGTCTTCCAAGATAATCCCTAAAGTCTCGCGTTGTGTGGATGCCGACGCTGAATTAATGGCTGCTCCGGAAGATCCTCAATTCCGATACCCTCGCGTCATTGAGGCGGAGGATGCTGGTGTCGACGGTCGTTTCGAGCTAGTTCACGGGTTCTGGATTTCTTCTGCCAAAGCCGCTAACTATCGGCGCATAGTGGAGAAATTCGGTCATATGTGCATACATGAAGGGATGTATGCTAGTTCTTTGATCATGAAGAATGAGGATTTGTTGGACATAGCGGATGGCCTTGCTCATGCGGAGGAGACTCCTATCACCCGACTATGCTGAGGCGGTGGGAGAGCCTTATTAAGACGTATCTGCTTCTGCAATTTCTGATTCAGTGGCTAAAAGATTTGCTGGATGTGGCGAAAAAGAGCCACAATGCGGGCCATGTGCTGCCCCGTGATATCGAAGAACTAGATCAAGAGTACGCGCGTTTTCTCAATATCTCCCGTATTAATAAAGAGGCGTATGATCAGCTGATGGCGGACGTTGGTCTAGCTACTGCGGAGCTAAAGGCTGCCCGGACTACTACTGAAGAAGTTCATGTGCGTCTTGTCAAGAAGAAAGCAGAGCTTGCCGCTTTGGATGTTTAATTAATATTTCTTACTTTATGGTCTTTGAAACAATAATTGCTTTATTTGTGTGTTTGGTTGATGACTTTTATTCTCTTCTCCTCCTTTTTTTTTTAATTATTATTTCGTGTGGGATTATTGCCTTGGATTATATTATTATGGTTAAGATTATTCTGCTATGGTTGGATAGTGGTTAAGAGTAATAAATGTTTTGAAGTTTTATAAATAGAGGTGGATGAAGTATGTTTGGTAACACATTATTTTCTTTTCCTTACTTTTTTATTTTATTTCTTAGGCTAAAACTTTCTTAATGGCTCGCCCTTTGCATGGTTATGTGCTATCGTTGACTTCTGTGCCGACGTTGGTTACTCCCTTTGGGAAAGAGTTTGAACTAAACCCGTTTGTTGCTTGTAAGAGCTGGAGTGGAGATGCTTAGGGAGATAAGGACAACAAACCGGGCCAATACTCGTGTGCGGTTCAACGAGCAGTATGAGACGTATTCAATGGCTCGAAAGGCACAGGCGTCCGGGCAAGTGACGTTCGAGGTTCAACGCGTGTTAGATGATGTTGTCTCCGCTCGGCATGAGGCTGATCGGCTATTTCAGTTTTCCGCCATTATGGTGACTGGTATTAATCAAGCGATAGATGATTGTTGTGTTCATGGTACTCAGCAACCGGTTCCTCAGTTGCGCAGATGTGTGTTAACTTTATGTGTTGTGTTTGCTCTCGTGCATCCTTCTGATAAGCGGGTGGAGTTAGCGCGTCTATTGGTGCTAAAGGATGAAGTGGGGGTCCTACAGACTCATAGGTTAATTAACCTAGATAAGGCACGCAAGATTTGTGAAGAGCAGAATGAAACCCTTGATATGGCGCGTCAGACTCATGCGCCCGAGAGGATTATGTGGGAGGTACATCAAGTACTTAGGGAAATGCGAAGTGCTTTATCCATGGATACTACTCAATATGATGAAGCGCTTCTGATGATGCAGGATGTGGACCAAGAAATTACACATTGTCTTGTGTTCATGGCTGAACAATCTTGATTGATTTTTTTCTTTTTTTGACGTCTAGGTTTATGGCAGTTATGAATGTATTTTGGGTTTCGTGGAGTGTTGTTTCGGAAATTGTGCCCGTTCGGGTATATATATGTTATTCTGATCTTATTTTGTACTTAAGTTGTGTGTTAGATAATCCTAGTTTAGTGTGTATATTTTTCATAAAAAGTTTTGATGGCGCATCGTGTACGACTAGCCTTAGAGATAAGGCATCTGAATCGGCTATTAGATGCATTACATTGCATGTGATACTTTTAGTATAAAGAACTCTTATTGGCATGAGCAGCTGACAGATGCTGATCGGCGGGTAATGGAAATTCGTAGCAAAGGTAGATTAAAAGAAATGATGTAGCTTGAACATCATGGCTATTGTCGCGAGCGGCGTTTGGCGACTAATTTTCAATACATTGGAGGAAAGCGGTCCATAGAGTCCGCCAGAGTAGCGGTTGGGGATTGTTATGAAGCCCTTCGCACGCTTGGTAAGAGAATCATTATGGCTCAACTGGTTAATGAATTGGCTGTGTTGCTAAAACAGCACAAGTTGGAGCTAATGTGTCTGGGAATGCTCGACTTATGCAGGAATATGAGGATAGGTTTGATTCTAGTCAAGTGCAATATTTCCAAGCGATGGAATTGTATGCAGATCGATTGGGTGCTTATCAAATTGCGCCCTCAGTGGAGACTGCTTCTGCTGAGGCTCTAGAGTTCTTTGTTAATGCTCGTTCATTGATGGAGTGTCGGGAATGCGAACTAGTCATTGCTAGCGGACGGTGGAAACGTGCGCGTTTTGTACTGTTATTACAAATCGAGTAGTAGTTTTATGTATGTGTTGTTTATTCTCCACGATTGTACAATACTTTCCATTTCGATGTTCCGGTTTTAATCATGCATTTCGTGTAAGTGGGCTTTTCTTGTACTGTGTAAATTAGTCATATTCGAGGCTTTTTATTATGTACCGGTTGTGGCCTATTCATCCTGTATCATCTAATGTGTGCAGTTGAATCATCTATTCATCCTGGATCATTCCGTAATGTTTAGATTTATTCGAAGCTTAGCTTTACCCGGAGCCATTGTGCCCTTTTACTGAGTACGCATAGGACTTAATCTTAATCAAGATTATTCAACTATTATTTGCGCTCGAGGCATGTCTAAAACTACCGAGTGTTTCGTTAATCGTACATAGAATCAAATCATGTTAGAAACTATATCATCTGGATGGCTATGCCCGGGTCCTAATCATACTTTTGGTTTTGATTTGACGAGTTTCATCCGGATCCCTAAGGCTACTTATCATTTTATGGCTATACTCTAGGCCTAGCCGTACTCGTGGCTTTCTAACTACTGTGCACTTCATTGGTCGTGCATGGAACCTAGCCGGACCCGGGGCTATGGTGCACTTCATTGTTCGTGCAAGGAACCTAGCCAGACTCGGGGCTATAGTGCACTTCATTGGCCGTGCACGGAACCTATCCAGACTCGGGGCTATTAGTGCACTTCATTGGCCATGCACGGAACCTAGCCAGACTCAGGGCTATTAGTGCACTTCCGGTTTTTGTATCTCGTTGAACGTGCAGGGGGATTTCAGGACTATATCATTTTCTGAGAAAGTTCGTTCCTGTACCTTCTGGTTATAGTATCTTGTTGTCCTTTGCCTATAGTTATATGCAAATCGCTCGGCCCTAGCTCTTCGCTCCTCCAAGGTATCAAGATGGGCGAATCGGCTGATTTCATCCGGAGTAGTAAAATTAGCCATCGTTACTCGTGCTGAAGGAATAGCAATCTCTGATGGAAATATTGCATCCTCTCCATATACCAATACAAGGAGGCTCCGGTCAAGCTTCTTTTAGAGATGCGATATGCACATAACGCGAGTGGTAACTGTTCGTGCCAACTCCTGTGGTGATCATGCACTGGTCGACTTAGTATCCTCAACAATGTTTTATTAGTAGCTTCGGCCTGTCCATTCCCTTGATGGTAATAGACTGTTGAAGTGTGGAATTTAATCCCATACTGGTCTAACAACTCCTTTAAGTTTTTGTTGACGAAAGAGGTTTCATTGTCCGATCAGATAATCATTGGTGCGCCGAATCGACATATGATATACTCCTTGATAAATGCCGCAATGGTGGCTCCCGAGTAATCACGCAGAGGGATGGCTTCTACCTATTTTGTGTAATACTCGGTTGCAGTGATGATATACTTGTGTCGTCCTGACGAAGTTGGACTTATTTTCCCAATGATATCAAGTCCCCAACTATGAAAGGGCCAGGGAGTGACGACACTATGTAGTAACGTGTGTGGTTCCCAGATTAATGGTCCATGGCTTTGACACTGCTGACATTTCCGTACATGCTCGGTTGTATCGAATTCCATTGTGGGCCAGTAAAATCCGCTTTCATAAAGTTGTAAGAAGAGCTTTCTATTGCCCTGATGCTCCGCATTGTAGGACGTGTCCATTACTACTTCCGCCTTTTCCTGTGATAAACAACGCAGTATCGTATTCCTGTAACTCCTCCTATATAGAATTCCTTCATTAATAAAAAAATCGGGCAGCTTTTCGCTTGATCTTGAGCGCATCTTGCCTACTTTGCGGCAAGCGTTTGTGTTGGATAAAATATATATACGGTTGTCTCCAATCTTCTATCTTCGCGCTACATATTTCCGTTTGTTGTGGCGGTGCTTGGAAATCTTCACACTTGTCTTGTACTACCGTTGCTTGGACTACCATATTTTGCCAGTATACACCCATCCTCTGCAAACAGCGGTACAGCGGGATTCCTCCTATCTTCCCGCAAGATTCTCTATGAACGCGGCTCAGTATTTCTTGCGCCTCTATTTTACCTATGCATCGTGAAAGAGCTCCTCCGGTTGTTCGATAATATAACGCTCCTCGTACCATGAAAAATTGCTTCAATACTTTAGTGGGTAGCAACTGTTCATCTACATTCCTGGTTAGGTATTCAATGTAAGTTGTTCTCCAGTCGTCCTTTTGTTCAAATGATGCGTCTTCCTTCCACGTGCTCGGCAACATCTTTTTCTTGACCACCACCGTTCCTTCATCCGCTTCATTCAGTCGCATATTTCCTGTAAGTATAGCTAGCGCGTCGGCATGTCGATTAGTGGATCGCCTCGTGTGCTCGATGACAATATTATCTCTTTTAGCTATTAATTCTTGAACTTCTGCCCGGTAAGGGGCTAGGTGCGCTTCCTTCACTTGGAACTCTCCTGATACTTGGTTTGTAACAAGTTTTGAATCTCCTTTTATATCTATCGCGCCCAAATTAAGTTCTTCCGCCATGCGCAGTCCTAAGATAAGCGCTTCATATTCCGCCACATTATTACTGCATTCAAAATCTAACTTGAACGCGAATGACAACAAATCGTGCTTAGGTGTTTCAAATACTATGCCGGCTCCTCCATGGGAACCGTATGATGATCCGTCAAAGAACATTTCCCATCACTCTTCTACTTTAGCTTCCGCCACTTCGCCCGGTATCTTCACTTATCTCCATCATGTCCGTTCCCAGGAATGCGGCTAACAGATCTGCAAATGCCTGCCCACGAATCCCTTTGGGCCGCTGATATTTCAATTCAAACTTGGACAGTTGTAGCAACCACCGAGCTGTTCTTCCAGATAAAACTGGTTTTGTAGCCAGGTAAGCGATTGGGTTGGCAGTTTCCACCACTATGGTCTCATGAGCGAGCAAGTATGATCGTAATTTCTGCGTGGCATATATGAGTGCTAAGCATGCTTGCTCCGCTTTTGAATATCTAAACTCTGCATCTCTGAATCCTCGACAAATATAATGAATCAGACATAGCTGATCATTGCCGAGGTCTTGAGCTAGCAGTGCTCCGACCGCCAAGCTGGTAAATGTTGTGTACAAATAGAGTGGCTCGCCTTTGATTGGTGGTCGTAAAACTCGCGTACTTATTAGGCATTCTTTAAGTTTCTGAAAGGCCCGCTCCTGATCTTCTCCCCATTCATACGGCTTGTTCTTTTTTAGTAGTGGTAAGAAAGCGGATAATAGTTGAGCCAATCCCGGGATGAACCTCCGGACATATGATACCCTTCCGATAAAAGTTTGCAATTCTTTCACATTCGCAGGTGGCGTCATAGTAGTTATTGCTTCTACCTTGCTTGGATCGATTTGTATGCCTTTGTCCGTTACTACGAATCCTAAGAACTTTCCGGAAGTTACGCCAAAAGTGCATTTGAGAGGATTTATCTTTAAATGGTACTTACTGCATCTTTAGAAGATACGCCTCAGATGGTCCAGGTGGTCTTTTCGTGCTCTAGATTTTACTACGATGTCGTCTATGTACACCTCCATTATCTGATGCATCATATCATGAAAGATAGCCACCATCGCCCGTTGATAAGTTGCACCGGCATTTTTTAACCCGAAGGGCATCACGATGTAATAGAAATTCCCATATGGTGTCTGGAAGGCTGTTTTATGAGCATCTTCCACTGCCATCTTAACTTGGTTATATCCGCTAAAACCGTCCATAAAAGAGAACATCTCATTTTCGCAAGTATTATTCACCATTACGTCTATATTCGACACTGGAAAGTCATCCTTAGGGAATGCTCGGTTCAAATCTCGGTAATCAACACAGCATCGGACGTTTCCATTTTTCTTGGCTACTGGCACGATGTTGGCTAACCATACGGGGTGCTGGATCGGTTTGATGAACTTGGCTTTGAGTAGTTGATAGACGCATTTATGTGTCTATTTTCATCTCTATTATTATATTGTTAGTACCCATTTTTGTACTAATTTTGGTATTTTATCCCTTTGTAGGTGTTTTTGGAGAAATAGGCTTTTGCGGCGAAATTGGCTCGAAAAGTTGTTAAAGGCACCTGGGAGGACATTTGCTATTCGGACTCTCATTTTGGATAAGGGGTAACCCATTTCTAAGCAGTTGCTAAGCACAAACCGGGATTGGATAGGGGGACACCTTCTTCACGGTTTAAAAGGAAAGTTTTGGCGGGAAAAATGGTTTTCACAGACGGATTTTAGGGTTGGAGTTTTGATCGATTTTATGGAGATTAAAGGGCTGAAATTGATTTGGTTTACTCCTTAGGACTACACAGGCCTGGTAAAGTCTTTGGATTGAACCCAAATTGGCTAGAGATCGAATTAGAGCAAAACAGAGGTGATGGAAGTTTTGGGTCTTTGATGAATTATTTTAGGAATTTCAGGGAGACTAAAGGAAAGATTTTCTTCCCAAAGCTTGATATATATCTAAGGAAGAGTTTAGAATCAAAAGGAAAGCTCAGATACGCGTAGAAATCCTAAAACAAGAAATTGTCGCAACTTTGCCGTGAAGAGAAAGGAAGAGATTTTGGAAGATTTTGGAGAGTTTTATTTTTTATATAAATAGGTTGGTTGGGTCATATAGAAGGGGTGTCGAAAGTTAGGGGAAGTTTAGAACACCACAGAGCCGAGAAATCAAAGGTGCGGGAAACTGGGTTCTGCTGCTGCTGCTGCTGAAGAACACGAAGAACATTGACCCACACGGAACAGTCGCAGACGAGTGTCGTTCTTCAACAGCAGAACCGATTTATCGTTTATTAACAGCACTTCATTGTAACGGTGATTTCTGTAACGCCAGAAAAGCGTTGCAGATTCGCTGTGTTATTATTCTCCTTCAATAAACACCTTTTGACTCATGTTTCTATCTTTTGAGCATATTTTTACCATGAGGAGCTAAACCCCAACACTGGGATGACGGAGGAAGACGAATATCATACTTGGGGTAATTTTATTAACTCTTTTTAAGACTTTTGCATTAATTTTAATTGAAATTATGATTTGAATTAATTGGTTATCATTTAAATTAATGATGCATGCTTTGCTTAAGTGTTTTGATACATCATGCTTAGGATTTACAATCAATGTTTTGAGTATCTACCTTGGCAATAATAGAGTCCATGTTTTTCTTGAGCTAAAATTGTCAAAGAATTAATAATTGAACCTTATGTTTTGAATTCGGTGGAATCCTGAGTCCCAGTAACTCTCGCACCCTTTGTAATATTTTTGTATGTATTTTTATTAAATTTAAAAACTCGAATCTACACAAGTCCGAGTGTGTCCTGTAGTAGGTTCTACGGATACCGGTGGTAAAGTCTCTTCCTTATTTGTTATCCATTGTTCCAGAAGCCCTACTATTTGTTATTTATTACATGGTAAAGGAGGTGGCGGATTGGGCATTCCTCCATCTGTTCTTCCTCCTCTTCTTCCAGATTGTCCACGGTAAGAGCCGAAAGTAGCTCCACTCTTTCCTCTTTCATTTGTTTGTATTTGGTCATTGAAAGTAGGTGCGGATGAAGTGTTGACACAGTATTGCTGCCAGGTGTGTCCGACTCCTCCTGAGTGCATAACATCCGCATAGTATGAGATCCGGGCTGCGGCCTCCTCAGCTTCCACAAAGGTTTGAAATTCGAAATTGGTCAGATTTATCCGAAAAACAACGTCCATTCCTCTAATGCAAATCTCTACTAAGCGCTCCTCCGGGATATCATCATGGCATTCCAATGTGAAATATTGGAAACGAGTAATGTACTTCCCGATCTCTTCTCCTACCCTTTGGGTACATCTTCCCAAATATATTGATGTAACTTTCTTCTGAGCGGAATAGAATTTCTTCAAGAAAAGTTGCACCATGGCGGGCCACGAGCTGATACTTACGGGTTTTAGGTTATCATACCAGGTAAAGGCATTATCCGTCAGCGACTTCGGGAATTCTCGTATACAAAGGCTTTCATCCTGAGCGTAAGCATTCATTGCTGATATAAAATGACTCACATGTTCTCGTGCATTCCCCTTTCCTCCATAAGTTTTGAATTTTTGCGATGTATAATCCTAAGGATACCTCCGCGAAGTATGGTGGTTCTAGTGAGTCGTAGGCGTCGTGATTTGTTACTCGGTAATTAGTCTCCAGATACTTTGCGATCACATCTTCCGTTATCTCTTGAACAGTATTCTTCGGGCTAATCGTTTCTTGAAGTTGCCGTGCTCCGTTCCCTTGCTCGCTTTAGGAGGCCACGCAGTTCTTGTTGTCTTTTGATAGATGCGTCCAACTCCTTTTGCATTTCAGACATATTCCGCTCGCTTGCCTCAGCAGTAGTTTTCCCCTTTGATGTCTCCGCTTTCTTTTGAGTTGCTCCTGCCCCTTGCACAATGGGTGTGGCGACCACTGCTCCAATCCGTATCTCTTCATCGTTTTCTCCTTGTACATCCTCCATAGTAACGTTATCCAAGTACGGAAGTGCTCCACCCACTGATGTTTCTTGGCTCGTACTTGAGAGTATCATGCTGGAAAAGAAGCTAAGAACCTCCCACTGTGGTCGCAATGTTGATAGGGTAAATGTGGGAAGACGGAACTAGCCCTAATCATAGAAAGTACTCCCAAGGTGTAGAGAGGTTTATGAAAAGTAATGGTTGATTAATTATCCTCTAAGTATGCCTTCTTTCCCCTTTTATAATAATCTTTCTTTCCCCTTCTTATGGATAAATACCCATAAGACTAATATTTTACAGCATTGCCATTTTCCTCTTATCCAATTCATTAAGGATTTAGGAGAAGGGCTTCTCCTTTGTTCTAAGACAAAGCCCAACCAACTTAAGACTACCTTTCTTGGGCTAGGCCAAATCCATTATCACATGGACTAAGCCTAGTCCCCTTATCCATTAAGAGAGGGGACCCTTAATACATTAAGGGGCTACCTCTTTTGGATTGATTATTTTCATGTATCAACAACAGCATGTTTAGTTCGTACATCATGCTTACATGATTTGACAAGTACATAACTTTTATCAGAACAATTCTTTTCTTCAATCAAATAAAAAGCTTTAAATATATCTTTGTCAATAGATCCATCATGATAGTATTCCTCAAAAAGATTAAGAAGCAATCTAGTGAGATTCTATACCTTTGAGCTTTGACTTCGTTTTCTCGACCGATTTTTCTTAGAAGAACTTTTAATTTTTCCTTTAGACTGTTTTTCATCATCTAAGATTTCCAATGTCTTAGATGAAGAGAGATTATCTAGGGGGACCAGAGGTCTAGTAGATAATAATATTTGAACAATCTTTAAGGACTTCTGACGTGCGTTACAGATTCCCAGAACAAGTTTCCCAAAGTAATTTCCCATAAGGACAAACTTTAAGGATAAGTCAAACACAAACTTATTAGGTTTATAGTGTTTGCCTGCTCTGATACCAATTGAAAAAGCGGGGGTCTAACAACCACACCCAATATTTCGTTCGGCAATCTGAATGGACAAACTCCAATATACTATCAAGAGAATCAACTAGAAAGTCAGACTCAATCTATAGAAAAGTATATCAAAGAGTTATATCTCTATTTCTCAATTCAATCTGCAATCAAACAAATAGGAATTTGCGAGCCCGATTGAATAAGAGAAATAACTTGGATAGTATCACAAACCAATATCCAAGTGTCAACCAATTCAATCAACAACCCAAAGGTCGGATTAAAGAACTGATTGAACTTAATGCACAACCTATAATAGTTCTATATATAACAAAATATAATGCGGAAAAGAAATAACACAGACACCAGAAATTTTGTTAACGATGAAACCGCAAATGCAGAAAAACCCCGGGACCTAGTCATCTTTGAACACCACACTTTATTAAGCCTCTACAGACACTAGCCTACTACCAATGAACTTCAGACTAGAATGTAGTTGAGCCCTAATCAATCTCACACTGATCAAGGTACAGTTGCGCTCCTTACATCTCTGAACCCCAGCAGGATTCTACGTACTTGATTCCCTTAGCTGATCTCACCCACAACTAAGAGTTGCTACGACCCAAAGTCGAAGACTTGATAAACAAATCTGTCTCACACAGAAAAGTCTATTTGAATAGATAAATCTGTCTCCCACAAAAATACCTATGAGTTTTGTTCCATCTTTTGATAAATCAAGGTGCACATGAACCAATTGATAAACCGTACTTATATTCCCGAAGAACAGCCTAGTATTATCAATCACCTTACAATAATCTTAATTGTATGGAAGCGAAACAATATATTGTGAAATCACAAACGATGAGACGAAGATGTTTGTGATTACTTTTAATCTTACCTATTGGAGATGAAAAGACGAGGGTACCCAAATATACCTCAATCTAAAACTTTTCCACCTATAAGTCCTTTCTCCGAAAATGATTGTCTATGGACTGAGTCGAGACAATACAACTAATCGGTTCACACTTCGTGTGATCGTCTATGGATACAAGATCGAGACAATACAACAACGAAGTATGATTACTTGATAATAGGTTCGGACTTAACCAAACACTATAGGATTGCTATCAAGTAATTAGGAATTAATGTTTGTGTATTTTACTTCTAATTATAATAAAAAAATTATAATTGCGGAAATAGAAAAGTAAAAGACACAGCAAGATTTTGTTAACGAGGAAGCCGCAAATGCAGAAAAACCCCGGGACCATGTCCAGAATTGAATACTCTCAGAATTAAGATGCTATACAAAATCTAAACCAACTTCGTGTAGTTGATACCAAGCAACTAAACCTGTAGTTCACCTAGTTTCCTCAGTATCCCTGCGCCTCCAACTTGTAATAAGTCACGCACTTGGAAAAATTCCTTTGGTTCGTATTCCAAACATTAAAGGAACAACAAATCTGTTTGGTAACAACTCTTTTCAAACAAAGTGATATGAGTTTGATAAAATGCTCTTCCGTTTATCCCAATAATTCCTTTGTCGGGTTCTTAGATCAACCTCTTCAACAACTACCAAAGTAATTGTTTAGACTATGCAATCAATACTCTTAATCACAAAGAAATGTATTGATGCCGATCTACTCAACAAATCAATCAAGGTTATCACAAAGATAAACCGATTATAGTTGGATCCCTCCAGCCGATCAAGTTTTGTGCACACCAAAGATTATGAATTCAAATAAGAAATCTTCTTTGTCTTCAAATCTTCTTAGATTTTCAATAAACACCTGCACACAAACAACTTGAATCTCTTGTGATCAATCACACACAGAACGGAGTCTGTTAACGATGGATTATCACAAGCCGTCTTTAGATCTACAAACAGTTCTAAAGATCCCCGTCGATACTTCGATCTAGTTTGAGTGAATCTTATATCAGAAGATAAGATTCTCAAGCATAAACAAACTAGGTGCAATCAAAGTTCAACAACCGTTAGTCAATCAAATCAATCGAAAACTAATAATAAACTGCAATTATATATCTAGTTTCCCACCAACGGTACTCGTAGAGCTTCCCAATCCCAAAGAAGTCTTTAAAACTAGCGGTCGTAAGAGATTTCGCCTAATTAGGGTACTTTCCCCTTGTTGATGGTGGTTTTTAGTTCAAGGCTAAAATTGTAAAACCCTGTATCTAATGCTCCGTTGTTTTGCAATGAAGCTGAGCCATTTAAGAGTGACGAGTGCCCAGGTCTCCTTACTTACATATGTATTGAGCAATTCAGTATATTTATATAAAATTTTCCCAGAATGGTGCGTATAGCAACAACCCTAAATATTCTGTAAATTTTATCTTCTCACCTGCATTATTCATTAATGTATGGCTTATTGAGTATTTTCCTATGCTATGTTCCCCGGATGAACCCTTAACATTGGTATGACATGACAATTAGTGTTCACTCGCAACAGAGTAACATGAATTTCCAGAAGTATCAAGATTAAGGTCTGCATGAAAATACTCAATCATAAGACGCGCTAACTGCTCTCTGAGAATATAAAAAATTTGTGTTAACACACAAATTTATCAAATTTGTTAAATTTTGTGATAGCTCACAAGATTCAAATTTATGCCTAATTAATATGCAAATTTAGGCTTCTCTTGCCCTGCGCAATATCTCGAACCCTATTGGTCGAGACCAGACTTGGGTAAGCTAGGAAATTAATCCGCCATGGACTAATAGGATTAGAATCCTACCAAAGAAAGAAAACGAGAAGTAAAAGAGGAGTTTCGGCAAACAGAAGCGACAGCAAGAGGAGGCGCAGCCACGTCACTTGGCCGGCCAGTTCGCCCCAACAGGCGCCGCCCGTGGCTGGCCGGCCATGCCCCATAAAAATGCTTGCCGGCCCCCTTTCCTATCGACCAATCAGATTGCTTCAAACCCGCCACACACACTTTTAAATAAAGTTAGAAGTTGGTTGGTCGATGCGCCTAATTCCTTTAGGAATCTAATCTAGACTGTCTATGTCAGTCTCAAAAAACGATCACGGCCGTACGTTTTGGCCATTCGATTTATCAAGCTTATCTGCCTCCTAACGTGGCCGGACAAGCACCACCATGCACACCGGCGGCCCCACTAATGCCTTAGCCGATCGACATCTCTCCAACTCGCAAGTGAAGCCACTAAACGTTTGCCAAAACAGTCGGCCACACGAGTTATAAAACCCTAATTTCATTAAGCGACATTACATTACTGCCGCAAAACGATCTTGGCCGCCCAACTTCGCCAGCCGAATTGACCTGCCTAGATTCAATCTCAATCAATGGGCAAGGTGCAGATATGTTCACCAGCGGCCCGGCTGTTGTGCTGGTCGGTCGAACAACTCCTAGCACACGACTAACACCAAAAACTGTTAGCCCAAAATAGGTTAGCCACACGGCTTTTTAAAAAACCTAAATAAATCAACGGCAGCCATTAACTGCCGCAAACCATCTCGAACGTCCAGCTTCGCCAGATGAATTTGTCGGCCCAACTCCCATTTTAGGTGGCCAACAAGATGTGGCCATAATCAACGGCCACTCTCCTTACATGAGACGCGATTGGCCAAACCACGGCCTCCCATATGGCTCCCAAACGATCGTCCAAAAGGGGGCTGGTCACGCTGTTTACATAAATTTTAAGGAGGCCATTAACTGCCGCAAATCATCTTGGTCGTTCAACTTCGCCAGCCGAATTGACCGGCCTAGATTAAATCTAAGGCGACCAATAGGATATCATCTAGTCGCCATCCCTCACTCTACTATAGGGACCGACCGGCCTGTCTTTGGCATGCGTGAATGGCTCCTTGCAGCTTCCCGAAAATTTCCAGTTGCGCTCCTTTTAAGACATTAAGCTCCGCGACTGGTTTAAGCGAGCTTTATACAACAATGCTTCACATACATCGATTATTTTGAGCTGCTTGCTTAAAAGCGATGCTTTACATGCATCGAATACATATGATATTTTACGAATATCGGCTTCACAAATAACTCAGTTATTTAACCTAATAGCGTCACATGCTATTCTTTGCGGCAAGTCTCATGACTTGGCTCGTTGGTCTTGCACACAAGACCTACTTAGCAACCTGCTGCATATTTTTCATAAAAATACTCGAGACATCAAACATGTCACAAACTGGGGGATGTTCATCAGGGTATTGGTCTGGTGGTTTACAGCGTGCGGCGTGCAACGCGCCCATTATAAGAAAGTGTCAGGAAAAGCGGACAATTAGTGGTAGCAGAGAAGCAGTGGGTGTAAACTAACCGTTTTCTCTCATAGCAAGATGTGGTTTTCAACATTTTTACACGATCCCCACTTCTACATAACTCAACTACTCCATTTCCTATGAGATCAGGATGCGTGCAACTATGACTATATAAATAGGTTTTCAACCTATTTCAACCAACGACAATAGAGTTTTGGTTAACAACACAAGTATCCAGAAAAACACCAAGAACTGATAGCTAACATTCTGTAAGCAAGTTCCACATTCTGATGCAAGTCATAAAATAGCCACACCTTCAGAGTTAACCATTCTGATCTCAACACCTTCTTTGCTTCCCTCCCTAAGATCAACCCTTCTCTTTCACTTTGTGACCTAAGCAAGACTGGAACGACCATTTCTTGGTTTAGGCCAGGATTGTACAGATTGATCTCTCGAATCTAAAGTACTCCCGTGCAGTGCATTTTTTTAGGGTTTGAATTCGTTTCTCATCAACACACCCAAATTTACCAAAATCAGCAGAATCAGTTTTTACCCCAAAACACCTCTCCGAATAGACGGCTCCACCAGTAACAACACAACTAGGTAGTTTTGCTGGCTCTGAGGATTAGTTTGCTCGAAATGCAAACTTCAATATTTATAGACCAAGGAAGTTTGAACACCAAGGAATTTCCAAAACCGAATATTCTCAAAGATATGCAATAAAGTCCAAATACGGTTTTCATAATTCCTGGAAATGCTCTGTCCAAATATTGACCAAAATCTCAATAGAAAATCTCCAATTAGTAAATGCACATTACCAATTTTTATTTTCTAAAGATATGCATTTAATTGATGGAAATTAAAAGCATATAAAACTAAAAACCTTAATTAAAAGATTCTTAATTTATTTCGATTCGGGATTCTCCTTTAGTTATTAAGGAATATCTTTGAACAATAAAAGATAAGAATTACTGCACATGTTCAAAGTATGTCGACATCTTTAATTTGTAAATCCTTTTTCATATTTACAATCTTGGAACAGATTTGCCACACTTTCAAACGAGTTTAGAATTGGTTCATCTGACTTCCAAGAACTATGTGATTGATTATCCTATCAAATCACCATTAATGGGTTTCATGGTTCTACCAAAACACAAAGCTTCGGTTCTACCTCCATGTGGGTACTAGGATCGGTCACACTAGCTTTCCAAAAATTGGTTGACTAGGTGCTAGGATCGGTTACCACATATTTATGGTATTTTACTTATGATCGGTTGCACAAGTTATAGGATCGGTAACCAATTCCTAAGACTTGTTGCACCTCTTATAAGGATCGATTCCACATACTTGTGATCGGTTGCACTTCTTACTAGGATCGGTTCCCCAATGTCTAGAGTTGGTCATACCAATTACAATATATCGATCATACCATTTCAGGTGATTACTTAAGATCGGTTTCACTAATAAAAGTCATACCAATACAAAAGTCAGGCATTGTGAATAGTTTTACCAAGATACATAAACAAGTTATGAGCGGTTATACTAAACACACATATTGGTAATCCAAAGATTTGAAATGAATAACAATACCAATAAGCCTAGCTATTTCCCTTTGGATTCACAAAACAAGTTTAACGAATGTAAAAAATTGTTTCCTACGACGAAATCTTCACCCATACCCATACATAATCACAATAGCTTTCATACGATTATGTCGATTTCTTATATACGAAGTTCAAAAGATAAACGTTATACTTCGTATTGTAATTCCTTAATACTATGTCTAACTAGAGTATAATCATTCACAGCTTCGCAGTTATGTTTTCAATATGCACGACTTGAAAGATACGTTAGGAATGAAACAGTTCAAGTCAAATATTACTAATCTCAAGAGGAAGGATGATGTCGTCGTTGTAGTTCTTTACTTCTTCACATTCTTCAAAGTCTTCTCGTAATACTTGTAAGTCTTATATCCTAGTAACTTTCTAGCTAACCTATACGAAGTTGACTCTAGTAAATAATCAAGTGACTCATAAATGAGTTTTGATTCACTAAAATATGACAACCAAACTTGACATACCAACGCTTGGTGGGTTCAACCGAGCTATGCTTTAGCAGGAGATAAATCTCAAGCAAATCTTAGCAGAGATAATAATCAATCACGATAGTAGAAGTAAGATCAGAACACGCAACTACAGATAAAATAGTTGGGCCTTGCTCCACAATACCATTGAAGTCTTCAAGCCGTTAACTTACACAAATGAAAAACCTAAGGTTGAAGGAGAATCGACTCTAGTCACAACTAGTATCACACATAAGGTGTGGGGATTAGGTTTCCCAGTTTCTAGAGTTCTCCCTTATATAGTTTTCCAATTAGGGTTTGCAATCTAAGTTACCTTGGTAACAAAGCATTCAATATTCACCGTTAGATGAAAACTTGATTATACTCAAGCAAATATCTTTCAACAGTTAGATTGAACTTAGCTTGTTATACACAAATGAAATGTACCTTCATTTAGATTTGACTAACCGTACCTAAACGTGTACACTAGGTTGGCTCAACAGTAGTTAACCAAAGTTAGCTATATGAACACTTTCATATCAACATTATTCATCCTAACCACAACTAGTTCGAATGACTCAAATAAAACTAGTTATAGAGTTGTTCAATTGTTATATTCTCATAGAAGTATACAAGAACACAATTGAAGCAAAATCAGTTTGATTCACTCGAATCAATTCATGAACATTATAGCCACGGTTTGTAAAAGATTGCATTCCTTATTATATAAATGTATTAGTTCATCACAACCGATTCTAGAACTTTAACCACTCAAGTATGCAAAAGGGTACGCATACTTAAGTATCCGGACCAAGTTTGGGTTCGCCAGTATGCGAACGAGTACGCATACCTCCAAACTCAGCAGAAATTCCCGGACCTAAACCATACGCCAGTACGTGTATCGATATGTGTACTTAGGTACCCGTACTTTCACAAACCAATAGGTACGCATACGGGTATGCATACTATGGTTCCCGGACATGGATTACATATATGAAAGCACACATACTATGTTCATAATCAAATAATGGTTAAGTGTTCTAAACTCTATTTCAATCATTGAAACATTCTTAGAGGATGACAATAGCTGTTTTCACGAACTATTAGCATCAAAGCAATTTTCAAGTTATTGAAATAATCATTACGAAACGTTCCAAGTCTACACCAAATGATCGTATCACACAAATCATGTAAGATGTTACTCGGCGATTTTCACATGATCATCTTTTGATTTTCGTCAAGAATATAAGATGAACTTGGTCGAAGCGAAAGCTTACCAGCACATATTTCGAGAAATATGTAAGTAGTTAAACTCAGTTCGAAATCTCAAATGTGCATAATCGAATACTATATAGCAATACTACTTTTGTCTCAATATAGAAGATATAGTAGAAATAGACTTTCCAAGTGATAGATGAGTTTCAGTCTCCAAATACCTTTTGTTGATGAAGTTCCACAAGCTCTCCTTAGTAGTTCTTCATTTTCAAATGATGAACGCCGTGAAGTTTAATGATCAACTACATAATCTATCCTAGTCCGAGACATCGCTATAAGTAGACTAGAAATCAAGACTTATAGTTTTGATCACTAACATTGACAAACAAGCTTGAGATAGCAACGCTTGCGAGTTCGATCGAGCAGTGCTCTAACAGATTCAACTATCAATATCCAATTGCTTCGCGAAGCCATATTTTTCATATTGACTCAACTATCAATAATCGATTTGCTATGCGAAGTAATATTTTTCATATTGATTCAACTATCAATATTCAATTCCTTTGAGAAGAAATATTTCATATTGATTCAATTATCAATATCCAATTGCTCTGAGAAGCAATATTTTATATTGATCCGGCTATCAAATATCTCATTGGTCTATCAACCAATATTTTATTTGCATGTCTACCAATATTTCAACAATATAATCTCTCTGCTTTGTCATTCGAATTACTCATGACATGGTAGATCGAGGATGAATATTCTACTGCTAACATCAGCATTATTCATCTTCATACGACTTCCTGGAAAATGCTTGACATATCAAAATATACATTGGTCTATGACCGGTCCAACAATCTCATCAGACTTATGCTTATCAAACCAAATCATTCAAATATTATTGTTGCCTCAGATGGCATAATGATATGTCACAATCATCTATAATTCACCAGACTCAAAGTTTTTCTGCAAAGCATCATTACTGTCTTAGCAGACACCTTATGCTTCATCCATCATAATAATGAGTCACATACCTCATTCATCATTGAGTATCATGCTCGACTCATTGATATGCTAAGACTGATAGTCTGGCTTGGTCGACGATTGACCAAATAAATATACATCTGCAAAGTAGACTTCACATGAGACATCAATCACATAACATGGGGGATATTCACCAGGGTTTTGGTCTGGTAGTCTACAACACTTGCGATGTTGCAATACATCCACGAACAGGAAGTGAATAATTAGTGCCGGAAGTAAATGGAGTAGTGGTTTAACAATTAACCAAGTCCACATAGCAAAATGGAACTGGTTCAACGACGATTTCCCACTTCTCTACTCTTTCACTCCTCTTCAATCGCCAACACTTACTGGAGATTAAGGTGCTAACTACCTCATCTACAAATAGGTTCCTCAACCTATGATAAGATAAGTCACGTGACAAACATCATTCATACGATAAGTTATCAAAAAACACACAAAAGCTTTCTTTCGGTCTAACATAGAAAAGTCTTCTTCAAAAGCAGTTCAACACATCATCTGCAATCAATTATCATTGATCTCAACACATTCTCAGCTCTCCCTACAGATCGACCCTTCTCCTTCCTTTGTGACTGAATTGAATCCGAAACAACCATTTTTTGGTTTAGACCAGAGTCATACAGATTTATTTTTCAAACTTAATGCACTCCCTTGCAGTGCATCTCATTTAACATCTGCCTACTCCACCATTTTACCTTTTAACCAATAAACCGTTTTTACTCACAAACAGATTGGTGACCATGGTGAGAGATTAATCTCTCGGTTGTAAACTCAATTCTTCAAAAACGGTTTATCTTAGGTGAGGCTCAGCTACCAATCCCAACCCTAACCCAAACACTGCTAGCACTAGAAATAATGGTGGTAGTCATGTCACCCATTCCATTTCCAACAATGGTGCTATAGATACTACATCTCTAGCCAACAATACAGGTGTCAATACCAACACTAATACCGAGGCTGTTTACAATCCCTTTTTTGGCCGAGCTCCTGAGGAAGTCAGGAATGATCCTCCCACCATAGATGATCTTATGTAGATGCAAGAAACTCTTGCTAAAACTCAAGGAGATATGACTGTAATGCAGAAGGAACTTCTCACTAATCTGAAGACCTTGACAGAACAATTATCATCTGATCAACATCAATATCAGAAAGGAAAAGCTAAGGAAACTTCCACAGTCGATGACCCTGGAACCTCCACGATCCATGTCCATGAAAAAGGTGAAGTCTGTGATGTCACAAATCATCCACCAACAAAGGAACAATCAAACTTCATTACTTGTGAAGATTTGGTGCGCTTCTTAGAAAACCATGGAAAAGAAGGATCATTTGCCCAGCCTCTTTATCTTCCTGATGTGCAGAGGGTCCGCCTTCCCAAGGGATACACCTCTTGAATATTCAGACTTTACGATGAAACCGACGACGCTCGAGAACACGTTTCACAATTCCTGGAATTACTGGGAGAGCATGAATACAATCACGTCCTCCGCGTCAAAGAATTTTCGAAGTCTCTAACAGGCAAAGCATATATATGGTACAATAACATCGCACCAGAGAGCATTGCCAATTGGTGTGAAATAATATCTTCTGCATACCATCCCTAATGGACCCGATATTAATAGTTGAAATCAATATGAAAAATAAAAACACCTCCACGGCGGATATAAGTTAAAGACGATAAAACTAAATTAACCATTACTAAACGTCAGCATCTATGTTAACATCGAGCCAAATAAAAACACCTCCAGAATGGCAAATTATACGCGATAGTTTTACATTTTTCCAGACATAACTCATATTTACGGCTAGAAAATTTTCATTTTTCAAGCATATGTCATTCTTTGTGGCTGAGAGTTCTTCATTTCCCAGCCGTAGACTTTTGTTTACGGCTAGGTGGTCATGTATTCCAGTCCTATACTGGTGTTACTATTAGAATTTTATGATATGTAAATACCAAAAAAAAAAAACAATTTATTTTACATGATTAGAAGCAACAAAATTGTAATGGGAATTAAGTCAGAGGTATTCTTGACTATTTTGAACATATACTACTTCTTTTTCTGGTGGGGTTGTTAAAAAGTTTGAAGAAAATTCCTCCATTTTCTACTTCCCATCTAAATCAAAAATAAATAAATTAAAAAAAAGAAAAAAGAATTCAAAATATAAATCAAATCATCTTAATTAATCAATCACAGAAGACTGCTATTTCACGACCCTTTTTTATTTTTTTCGGCTCCAGGATAAGGGGTACCACCAGTGTTTTAGGGAATATACAAGAACGCCCTAACAAACAAAAAAACGCGTTATTATTCCCGGTCTGTTTCTATAAACTAGACTTTCCATTCATGTATCATCATCTCTGTCTATAAAACTTCATTCACTAGAGTTTCCTTTCCTGTATCATCATCTCTGCAGTTACAGTATCATCAAATCTTTCCCGCTCTGTATTTATAAAGATTAGACTTTACTTTCCTGTATCAACAACAACATCTCTGCGGTTGCAGTATCATCCCTATCATCAAATCTTCAATTTAGGGCTTAATCTCGATTGTAGTTATGGGTAAGAGAAGGATTGAGATGAAGAAGATTGAAGACAGACAGAAAAGAAATGTGTGCTTCACTAAGAGGCGCCAAGGCCTAATCAAGAAAGCCGCTGATTTGTGCCGTCTTACCGGTGCTGACATTTCGCTGTTAGTAATCTCACCTGGTGGTAACCCCTTCACTTTTTCTTCTTCTTCTATTTCTTGGAATGATCTAAATTATAGGTTAAACAATACCATTAATGTTAAAGAAGAAAAAGTTGCTGATGATGAGAGAACTAGGGTTTCTGATGATGGGTTTTGGTGGAATAACCTAAACCCAGAAGAAATTGATAGTATTGAAGAGTTAACGTCTGTAAGGAATCGATTACTTGATGTGAAAGAGAAGGTTGCACAGAGAAAGCAAGAGTTGCTTGCAGCAGCAAAACCAATTGATATTGCTACCTCTCCTACTACTACTTGTACTGTTGGAGAGATGGAGGAGGATTCTTCTCTGTTGGAGGATGATTTGGGAAAGTTATTATCAGATTCCTATGATGATGCTCAGAATTGGTTGCCTTCTATTGATGATTCCGGAATGTTATTTGAGGGTTTAGATTATTATGAGAGTTGGTTGCCTGTCTGTTGATGATTTAGAGGTCAATCTGAACTGAATTTTTGAAGGAGTTAGATGGGATTTAAATATATTGAACAAACTCTAGTATTTAGTTGTTGTTTATGTTTATTTTGTTTGTACCAAGTTTTATTGTTATTAGTAAGTGAGAATCCATGTACTTATTCTTTGTTGCATGTGTAGTTTGTGGCAACATATGGACAGGAACTTCAATTTTGTTGCATTCAGATTTAGTATTTGGTTGTTGGTTTTGTTTATACAAAGTTCTATTGTTGCTGGTACTTGATAAACTGCACTGTTTATTCTTTGATATTGAATCTGTTTAATAATGCATGTGTAATTTGTAGCAACACAAGAACAGGAACTTCAAGTTTTTGCTAATAAATCGTGTTTCGATAACCATTAAAACTTTGTTAGGGCCTTTCAATGGTATTGCTACTGGTATAGCATTATGAGTAACTGTTTTGTGGCTTTAAGGTACAGCTTGGAATTGACACAGTCCTAGTCCTTGTTGGCCCTGCAATCTTGTTGCTATCAAAACCTGCCAAAGATGCTGAGAAATCCTTCTCTTGCCTCTCCCTTCTTGGAAGCATTCTTCCAATCTACAAGTAAGGAAACCTCTCCTTTCTTGGAAGCATTCTTCCAGTCTACAAGTAAGGAAAACTTACCTGCTACAGCTTGGAATTATATTCTATTCCTCCACCTGACAGAACACAAGAAGATATAACTCTTCTTCAAACTGTACGATCCGCAAAAAGAACAACCGCGGTAGGAATTGAGGTTTGAGTTGCCATTTTTTTTATCAGATAAGATTCAGACGTCGTTTGAGTTTGAAGCACTTCTATTATTTATAAGGTATGTGGAGAGACTTTTTGTGAAGGAAAGTGGCAAGCCTATGGTAATTCTTAGAAAGCTTAATGAGATGGATGGATTCTCTCCAGATGAAGAGATAGAACTTTTTGAGGTTTGTTCTTCTTTGATATTTCTGTGACTCCTGTTTGTGTGCTTAGTTTTTTGTTGTGTACTCCTCTAGCCAGAAATGCAAGTTTTAGTTATTTATTGATGCAAGCATCCGATAAGTCCTCATCTTTTGATGGTAGGAAATAAAGTTTGAGCCCACAATTACATGTGAGCACATATACAAGGAATTCACACTCCGCACTATCCTTAATGGCATCATTAATCTGTGCAGTTTTTTTTCTCTTTTTTTCTCGTTGTTAATTCTGGTTTATATTTTGGCTTATATTGCCTTTTTTGTCTTCATCTTTCAGCTTGATGATGGAGACATTATTTGTTTCCAGAAACCTCTTCCAGCCGATCGTATGACAGGATGCCGTTATCCAGACGTCCCTTCTTTTCTAGAATATGTTCTGACTCGCTGGGTGTATGTGACTTACTTTCTGGTAACGTTTGAATGTAGATGGTGTAGGAATTGGCCAACTATACTATGACAAGGAAAATAAACCCAGTTGAAGAAGCTTGAGCACATTGATATGCAATAATTGAAAACATTGTTTATTCTGCTATGTTAGGTTGTATGCTTCCATTATCTGGAGAAACTGAAGGAAGATGATTTCTCTCTAGAGCTGTAAGTACTTTCATGTTCCAAATGTCTGTTGCTGTCTTATGTTTTGAATTTTTTGTTTCTTTCTTGCAGTGACTTATGTGTCTCTTCTTCTTTTTTAAATGATTAAGATCGAAGGTATTAACTTTTGATAATGTCACGGAAAGAATTGCTTGGCATCTTGTTTTGGATGACCCAACCAAAATCATACTTACTCCTCACAACTGTTGCTCGCAGCAACCTATAGCTCAAGCCATTAAGTACCAAGGTTTTGACCGCTTGTCTGAGATGTTGATTCGAAGTCTTGGACATCCCTCTACCAGTGTTGGAAGGTTTTAAAATTCTGAATGTTTCTTTTCATCATGCAAAATAAGATGTGAGTAAGCATATTCCACATTGGCAAGTTACTCTGAATCATGCTCAGTCTGTAATTCTAATCAACTCTGAATGATTTGTTTGCAAACTGTCATTCACCAAATTAGACTTCCAAGCAAAAGTACAGTAAGTAAAAGTTCGTATTCCTTAAGTTTTTGTCCCTTAGTTATGTTTTTGATCAACAGTGATCAGTTTATTGTTGGATTATCTTCTAAAATATTGTGCAATTTAGTGAAGTCCAACATCTGACTTTATTCCTGTGTAAAAACATCTGACTTTATTCGTCTATTTTCTCCTGTTTTCAATCTTACAGATTCTAGAGGAGAAGAACTTGGGTCCTCGGGATTGCTTGGTTTATGTTTATCACTTCACAGAAGATGCATCTGAGACCCAAAAGTGTTCGGTAGTAAGACTTTAGTCCCAACGTCACTACCAAAACCTACCATATCTTGATATATGAAAACTTAGCTGCAAAGTCTAGACGTACTTTAGCACGAGTGTTTTTTTTTAATAAGAAAATAAGAAAAAATATCTCATCACAGAGTTAAAATATTACCCACCGGAGAGATAGAGATGGCATCATCCGGAAGGCATCGCTAACCATATTCTAGTTCTTAACTGAGCTACTGTGCCATATAGAAAATGTCACAATCTTATTTGCCCTTCCTCTCCGGTTTATTTATGAAAAATTCTAAAGAAAAGAAAGAAAATTTTGATTCAGAGGGACATTTTAGGTTTTTTGGCCAGATCATTTCCAATTTATTTTTGTATCAATTGATCACTTACATTTTACTCTCTCCGTTCCATTTTAGATGATGTTTTGGGGTTATTTTTTTGTTCCACAATACTTGAAAGTTTTCATGTTTTTCCACAAAACTACCAATAACACCCTAACATTTTGTCTTGGAACTATAAGTTTATTTTTAAATGCAATAACAACAATTAATGTTTGAAGACTTTTCTTAAGGGTATGGATGGAAAATCTTTTTATCACTCTTCATTTCTTAATCTACGTGAAAACTTCAAAAACGTCATCTAAAGTGGAACGGAGGGAGTACAAAAAAGTGAAAGGTCCTCCTTCGTTTCGCTCGGTGGATCGGCCCAATAACAAATCCTGGCTATTTGATCGCTCAAATGGTGTCCCGGCTAAGTTGGGCATCCCCTTTATAAAGGGAAAAAAGCGTTTTAGTCCAAAACCGTCCCCAAAGATACGGATTAGTCCACCCCGATCCGACTAAGAACAAATTAGTCCAAAGTTTATTTGAAAATGTGTAAAGACGCTGTCATCCTTCGCACGTGTCTCATAAAGCACACGTGCAGCGAATTAAAACTGTTTTGTAGCTGACACAGTTAATGCGGGAGAGACACGTTGGTTCGGAAAAAAAACTGAAAGAAAAAACCCGGAAATGTTATTATTTCATTTAGCAGAAAAACTCAGAGAAAAATTTAACCTAAAATCCAAAATCCAAAATCGAAAATCGAAACCCTAAAACTTCATAATTAAACCTTAAATCTTCGTAGAATTGATGAATACAGTAGCAGTAACATCATGGTGATTGCTAAAAAAAGAGTTGCAAAGCGAAAATCAACAGAAAAATCTTCTGATACAACAGCAACAGTTGAAGAAGATACTTCAAAATCACAAGGACCGAAGACGAGATCAAAATCTACAGCAGTTTCAACAGAAGATACTTCAAAATCACCACCACCTAAGAAGAAATCAAAATCTACAGCAGTTTCAACAACAACAGTTGAAGAAGATACTTCAAAATCACCACCTAAGAAGAAATCAAAATCTACAGCAGTTTCAACATCAACTGTACCAGAAGATACTTCAAAATCACCACCACCTAAGAAGAAATCAAAAACTTCAAAGAAATCAACATCTGGTCAAGCAAAAAAGGGTAATGATACTTCAAACTGTTGTCCATCTATTGTGTTTTACCAGTGTACAGATCTGTACACCGGCATTATATATCATGTTTATATGTTCCGATGTTTGTGTTTTCAAACTGTTGTCCATCTCTTGTTGTTGGTGTGTATAGAAATGTACACCATCATGCTGTTGCAGGCTTTCAGTTTCAGTTCTATCTATTTTCTTGCAATTTTTATGATATTTGTTGTTGGTGTGTACAGATATGTACACCACCATGCTGTTGCATTGATTTGTGTTCAGATTTCTTGTTCATGTGTATATACTACTACAGTCACATGTTGTTGTACTGATTGGTGTCATGTTCTGTATGTTTTTGTACTGACTGTTGTGTTTTGAAACTGTTTTTTCATCACTTGTGGTACCAGTGTACAGATCTGTACACCAGCATGCCAGTTCATCTTCATATTGCCCGACTGTTGTGTTTCAAAACTGTTTTTTCATCACTTGTGGTACCATTGTACAGATCTGTACACCAGCATGCCAGTTCATCTTCATATTGCCCGACTGTTGTGTTTCAAAACTGTTTTTTCATCACTTGTGGTACCAGTGTACATACAGGTACACCAGCATGCCAGTTCATCTTCATATTGCCTGCTGAGTGTGTTTTGAAACTGTTTTTGTTAGATTTTTGTAAGAGTGTAAAGACTTTTACACCTGTATGTACCAGTGTACATACAGGTTCACCAGCATGCTAGTTCATCTTCATATTTGATTAGTGCTCTGTTAAATATTTGTGTATACATTGTTGTACACCTATGTGACTGTTTTGTAGTTATGAGTATAATGAATGTATTATTCTTCTTGGTTCATTTTCGTAGATACCAACAAACCTTATAGATCAAGTTTCCATGCAATCAGTGACTTTGTGAATAGAAACTTTGAGGAAGATGAAACAAAAAGAGGAGGAAAAGTATGGTTCACCAATTATCAATTAGAAAAGCAAAAGGAAGGACCATTCTGGCCTGTTGTAGATATCTTTGTCCACAAAAAAGCAGATCAAAAAGATGAGAAAGATCCAAGTAAAAAGAGAGATGATATATTGACTAAGAACCCAAACTCAATCTTGAAAATTGTAAGACAGTATCGCCATGAATTTTTTGACACAGGGGGACATTATTTCATGTTTGATACTCCCAAGAAAAACGTAAGAGTGGCAGTAAAGAGTGAACCCGAGGATTTGTTTCTAATTTATGGGATTAAGATGGTGGCAATGGAACTTGAAAAAGAGCAAGATGTAAAAACTGCAGCTGAAAAAAGATACGGTCCGCTGATAAACAGATTGATTCTTAAGAAACGAAATGAGTTGGGGAAAAAAGATGTGGAGGATGAAATCGTACGTATCATGAAGCTAAACCCAAAGTCGCGATTGGAGATTGAAAGAGACGCTGAAGACTTAGTGGTACTGTTTACTATGTACTTGTGTATAACGGTGTTTTTTACCCAGGCAAACAGAAGTATGATTAGCAAGAACCAGTATGCACACTTTTTTGAGTCTTTCGATAGGATGAAGAAAACTTGTTGGCCAGTTCATATACATGAGTATCTCATGGCGTGCATTAAGAAACATTTCGATTCACCACTTAAAGTTAATGGTTGTGTGATTTATCTGTTGGTGAGTTTACATGTGCACACAGTTGTACACCTGATATATCCATTCACCATTTTAAATAATTCTGTTCATTGTGTTTGTTCCTTTCTCTTACATTTCTAACTATTCACCTATTTGTTAATGCAGTATTAGTTTGCTGAACACAACAAAACCATGCAGCCAAGCAATGAGGAAGGTGTGCCAAGGCTTCTCCGGTGGATCATTAGTGACGTCAGTAATACAATCGAGAAAGACCTGAATGACGCCATGAAAAAGGTATCTCAAAAAACTTTCTTATGATAGTATATGTACATCGATATACACCTTTAATAAGGTGTATAGGATTGTACATTGTTGATAGTGTATGTACATTGATATACACCTTTAATAAGGTGCACAGGATTGTAAAAATTGGTGATAGATTTGATTTTTTTTTCATGTGTACAACAATGTACACTTTTAACACATGTGTGGAAAATTTTACACCTGTGATAAATATTGATACTTTGGAATGTTTTTAGATGCAACCAGGATGGGTAAAGGCTTACACTGATGAAGAGCGATTGCTTTTGGATGAGTACCGGAGGCAGAAACAATAAAATAGCATAGATGCAGTGAAGGAAAAGCTGCGCATATCAGATATGCAAAGAAAGGAGTTGGATGAGGAGCTTACTGAAGTTCTGGAGAGACAAGAAAGGCTTCTTAATTTCATCGAAGAGAAAAGCCTAAAAGTTAATGAAGTTGGTCTAATGAACTTGACAGAAAGAGAAGTGAATAAATTTTGTAATTACACTTTGGATGAAATCTTTAAATTTGCAAAGGAAATACGGCTTGAAACTGAGGAGGATGAGGAGATTGAGGAAGAGGAGGAGGAGGATGACAAGGTTGAGAAGGATGGGAAGGAGAACAAGGAAGATGAGGAGATTGAGGAGGAGGAGGAGGAGGAGGATGACAAGGTTGAGGAGGATATGGAGGATCACAAGGAAGATGAGGAGATTGAGGAGGAGGAGGAAGAGGAGCACAATGAAGATGGTGATATGCATGATGATAAGGATGATGATGACAAAGAGGGTAGCAAGGATGATGATGACAAGGAGGGTAGAAAAGGTGGTGATATGCATGATGATAAAGATGATGATGATGAGCAGGGTGGAAAAGGTGGTGATATGCATGGTGATCACAATGACAAAGAGGGTAACAAAGGTGGTGGTGACGAGCATGGAACTGAATCTGAAAAGAATGAAATTCCGTCTGAAACTCCTGAAAAGCGAAGGTATAAAATCACTTTTATTAAATGTGGCAGTCATTTTTTTTTATGTGTGTAGATAGTTTTACACCAGTATGCTAAAACTTATACCTTTTCTCAAAACCTGAATCTTTTAGCACTCCTCTGTCAAAGACAAATGAACAGAAGGATGGCAAGGATGGAACAAGGTGTTGAGTATGGAACTGCTAAGAAACCTAGGTATGAAGAAAATGATCTCAGCTCGCATTTCTTTTCATTTTCTGTATATGTGTACCAAGATGTACACCTTACTGATTTCTTATGTGTGTGTGTACAAAGATGTACACTTTTGTAGAACCTAACAAAATATGCATTTTTTCAGCACTTCTCTGCCAGAGACAGCTGAAATCGTTGAACATCAAGAACACCAGAATGTGATGGATGCCACTCCATCTACTGAAATTGATGAAGCTACGATAATCGCATCTCAAGCCATATCTCAGCTGGACTCTAAAGGCATATCTCAGCCGGTTGAAGAAGATGTCCTTTTACTCACACAAGGAGAAGAGACAGAGAATGAGACTTATACATCAATTGAGGACCTTCTAGATAACTTGTCTGAAACTGTGTTCGTAAAGCTTGAGAAAGGTTGTTACAGAACGGCACCATCTGAAGTGAAGGTAAAGATGGCAACCCTGATCCACGATTGTCCAAGCTTTTCATTGTTGAGCCAAGAAGATCCAATAGAAAAGTCATCACAAAAATCATTATCCAATGAAGATGTACGGGAACTGATCGTTGCTGAAGCAGTGGAGTTCATCCAACAACATGAAGATGATTTTTTTAGCAGTCAAGAAGTACAGGAGAAGAAGACACCACCAGCAAAGACAAGAGCAGGTAAGATGAAGGAAGCAGAGATGTTAAGGACAAAAGCAGCTGGCAAGTTGTCCAAGACACCACCAAAGAGAGCTGCAAAGAAAAAACTAGATCCTGATTTCACTGCCGAGGGTAAAACCAGACAAGTTAGGATAAAAGTGGATTAAAAAGGCAAGGGGATCAAAGAGGAAGAAGAACCAGGCTATCCTGCAACAATAAAGAGAAAGGAAAATGAGTATCATCCTTGTCGCCCACTGCCAGATGTTCGTCAATCACCACTATACAATGCTGATAGACGCATTTATGTGTCTATTTTCATCTCTATTGTATATATTATTAGTACCCATTTTTGTACTTATTATGGTGTTTTATGTCTTTGTAGGTATTTTTAGAGAAATAAGCTCTTGCGACGAAATTGGCTCGTAAAGTGGTGTTTTACACCCCAGGATAGAGTACTAAAGGCACCCCAGAAATGCACTAGAAGCACCCCAGAAATACACCGGAGGAACCCCGAAAAAATGTTGAAAACACCCCAGAAAAAGTGTTAAAGGCACCCACCAAAATTACTAAAGGCACCCTAAAAAAATGGATAAGGGTGCCCCCAAGGCAGCCGAACTGTTAAAGGCACCCGCGTTTTGGATACAGGGCACTTCACCTTCATCGTTTGAAAAAGAAAATTTTTGGCGGGAATTCTGGATTCAAATTTCCAGTTCCTGCGTATTTGATTTTTGATATTTTGAGGAAGATTCAGTCGGATTTTCATCTTGTTTCGGATATGTACCAGCCTGTTAGATCACAACAGAGGTGGTAAGTACATTCATTTCAATTAAATCACAGAATCTCATCACACAGAGGGTGTATTATTCTCGGAATATATTTCTGAAATATTTTGAAAGACACTCATTGATTGGAAGATATATTATCCTGGAATGTTATTCTGCATTGACTGAGGGATATTTGACGCGTAAAGAGATGAACAGAACATTTCATGTCACGCAGAGAAAGAAAATAAGAAATTATTCCCGAGAATAATATTTCTTTACTGTGAAGATTGCTAGGAGTATTTGGCGAGATTTGGAGGAGCTTCTGGGTTATAAATAGCTTCTGGGATGTAGAGGAAAGGGGTAGAGAGAATTGGGAGCATTTGGGAGCAGCACAGAATCATAAAATCGAAGTTGCAGGAAAAACTATTTTTCTGCTGGTGAAGGAGGTACGAAGAACATAAGACCCTAGAAGACCGTCGTTCTTCAACAGTGCCAGTGACGGTATTCCTTTATCGTTTTCTATAACAATTGATTTTGTAACAAATATAAGTGTTACAAAACCCGATTTTATTCATTTTTCTCTCATTTCATCATTTGTGAACCATATTGCATTAATAAAGATGAATTTTGAGCATGTTTCCATGATAATGATGAGCTAATTCTCGCGTAATCAAGGCACGGAGGAAGCTATTTATGCATGAATAATTGGTAACCATTCTATTTTTCTCTAATTTGTATTTTATAATTCACTCAATCACTACTTTGTAGAATTTTAATTGTTTGCATAATTTTTCCTAATTAGTTGTGATTCAATTAGATAGGTTATGCTTTGGTTAGATAATCTATGCTTAAGGGATACAATTAATATTTGAGAATATGCTTGATAATTTGTGAATTAAGAAAAAGAGATTTTAAAA
>JAJJMB010010755.1:970849-1203921 GCA_023531105.1 Papaver atlanticum | reverse complement strand
TGGATAGTATCGGGAGGATCGGGTTGTGGAGTCTGAATAGACTCAAGTAATACCTCAAATGCACTAGGCTCGAGTCCCAAGTTAGGGACTACTAATGGGGAAACTTGACGATCAGTAGAACCATCACTACCCCCAAACTTAGGGTAATCACTACTCTCCGTAAGACCTTTAACTATGGGTTGAATTTCTGGACCCTCAGAGTCTTTAAAATACTCAAGAGCTTCTTCCGGTTCTAAAGTTTGGTCTTCTATCTCACCTAAGATAATTGTCTCATCAAATTCATCTAAAGAATCACCAAACAAAGTGTCGTCCCAACTATCCTGAACTAGATCCTGAACCAAAGTACTAATCATATTCACTTCCTCTAAATCAGAAGGTTGTCTGGTAACATTAAAGATATTTAGTTCAGTGGTCATATTACCAAAGGATATATTCATGAGTCCGGTCCTACAGTTGATAACAGCATTAGTCGTGGCTAAAAATGGGCGACCTAAAATCACCGGTATTTGATTCTCTGGGTCAGGGACAGGTTGTGTATCTAGGACTACAAAATCCACAGGATAAATAAACTTGTCGACCTCAATAAGAACATCTTCTATCACACCACGCGGAATTTTAACAGACCTATCAGCTAACTGTAGTGTTATCTTGGTGGGTTTCAATTCACCAAGTCCCAGTTGTAAGTACACATGGTACGGAAGTAAGTTCACACTAGCTCCTAAGTCAAGTAAAGCTTTTTCTACCCTGTGTTTTCCTATCGTGCAAGCAATGGTAGGGGCACCTGGGTCTTTATACTTAGGAGTTGTGGTGTTCTGAATGATCGAACTTACATGACAGGCTAAAAAGGCTTTTTTAGGGACACTAAGCTTTCGCTTACGCGTACACATATCCTTGAGGAACTTGGCATAAGCCGGAAGTTGCCTAATTGCTTCTAGTAACGGAAGGTTTATGGTAACTTTCTTAAAAACCTCCATAATGTCATTAAAGTTGGATTCATTCTTTGTTGGTACTAATAGCTGGGGAAACGGGGCTCTAGGCACAGAATCAGACCTCCCAGGGACTGAATTGACATCATCAGAAACTTTATCGGTCTCCTCAGCTATGGGTGGTCCTGAGGGGTGAGATCCTGAGGGGTGAACTACAATATGTTCATTATCGGGCATGGTTACCTCATTGTCTACAATTCTACCACTCCTAAGGGTTCTAATAGCATTCAATTGATTCGATGGTTTTAATAGCATTCAATAAATGGGTAAAAACCATTGTTTCCATTGATACATGTTGAAGCCATCAAAGTACCCCTGTATCTACCAGTAAGAAAAGTAGCGTCCAAGTAAATCATGGGCCTGAGATACCTATAGCTATGCTTGCAAGCACCGAAACAAATGAAAATTCTCTGAAATCTTCTGGTTCCATGATCAACTTCAAACTTCACATAGATATCGGGATTAGTTTCTTCAATTGCTTTGACATACCAAGTTAAATCGCTATACGACTTCTCGTCATCACCAAATTGTTCTTCAAATACGGCTTCTTTCCCTCTACGGGCATGGTGATACTTAATATTGGACCCATAAGTCTTCTTAAAAAGTGACATGATCTGTTTGGGTTTTAAACTAGGATCACCCTATATATTGTCAGCGATCAAATGCTTGACTAACTTGGTTGTCACCGCAGGACTCTTCAACCTCAAACCAACACCACAACTACAAAAAAAAAATTAAAGCTGGAATAAGTAATGTGCACCACAATGTACACTGATGTCGTTTTATAGTTGTAGTGGTAAAAAGGTTCGTTGCTCGAACTTGTGAAGGATTTTCGAAAATTAAATAGATTTGTTTTGACAATAATAAGAAAATACCGAGACTTTGGATTCCACCATTGACCAATTAATTGATAAACTCTAATCAATATTCATGCAATATTCATCTTTAAAGTGATTCTAATATTTGCCTCTAATAGATTTTTGAAGTAATAATTGTAAGCACGAAGCATGAAACATCAAAAGTATTAAAACCAAGCATGTCCCATCAAAACACTTCACAACTACTCAATAAAAACCAATTTTTCTTTTAAGTTCTTTGCAAATAATCATGTAAAATAATTGCAATAAATAATTAAAATAGAATTATACCACTTTTCATGGAACAATGGCTTCCTCCGTCGCCTCGGCTAAGGGGTTTAGCTCCTCATATTAATCACTTGCTCAAAATACATATTTGGTGTTCAAAAGTTGATTAAAAGAGTGAAAAGTGCTAAGCAGCGGATTCTGTAGTTGCTGAAGGTCTAAAACAGAAGTCTGAGTCGTTGCTGAAGAGCTTCTGTGACTGAAGGAAGATGCGACCGTACCTCGTTGTCACTGAAAATAAGTCTGCCACTGCGACTGATTCTGAGGGTCTAATGTTCTTCGTCTTCTTCTTCACAGCAGCAGCAGGAAAGTTTCTGAACTCGATTCTGTGATTTTTTTCTCGCTTCTCTATAGCTCTAAACTTCTCCAAACTTCCCCAAATTGTTTGTATATATAAATATGACTTGAATCAACCTATATATAGCCTCCAAACCACAAAATTACTCGAGTTAATCCAAATATTTTCTTTTTTCTTCACCGCACGTTATGGGATTTTAATCTTCTTTTTACGCGTTAACTTGGTTTCCAAACTCTCTCAAACTCTCTCAGGACTGAATAAGGACTCCATACACTCCTATCTTGCCGTAAACTCTTCACAAATTCTTTTGTAAACCGAAAATAACTCAAATTGTGAATTCTCCCTGTTTTGCTCCAACACGGATTTCTATCCCTGTTTAATCGATTCTACAGCCCATACCATACTTGTTTATCCTTAACAGAGTTAACCCAACGAAAATCAGCCATTGAATCGCCTTAAAAATCGTCCAAAAATCAAACAGAAAAATTCTGTTTTCTGTAAAGAAAATTCCCGCCAATTTTTGTTTTGAAATTTTTAGAAATTTGACCTCCCCCTATCCAGTGCCGGTCTGTGCTTAGCAGCTGCTTGGAAATGGGTTACCCCTTATCCAAAATGAGAGTCCGAATAGCAAGTGTCCTCCCAGGAGCCTTTAACAACTTTTCGAGCCAATTTTCCCAAAAATGTTTATTCCCCAAAAATACCTACAAAGGGATAAAATACCAACATTAGTACAAAAATGGGTACTAAAACTATACACAATAGAGATGAAAATAGACACATAAATGCGTCTATCATACACCTAATAAGATCTCAAAACCAACACCACATATGCAACAAAAAAACACAGACCAAGCAAGAATATGTAATTTACACCACAATGTGCCACCTAAAAATCCTACAACAAGTAATGTGCACCACAATGTACACCTAAAACAAGTCTACATATAAAAGCATAAAAAAAAAGAATTCGTAATGTGGACTAATATGAACACCACTAACCTGTGAATAAATTAGAATCTTTCAGCACGAACCGAGAAATGTCACCATTCATAGGCCCAAAGTGAATCCTCCAACCACAACCATCTTCTTGGCACTTTGCAGTAAAACGAGTTTTGTCATTTTTAAGAATACTAATCTTGTGACCAGTAGCCATCTTGTACTTATCAATAATAATTCTAACAGCTTTAACACCACCCATAAATTCTCTACCAACTTTGTCAAAAACATAAATCCATTTTTTAGAAATCAGAGGCTTGGCCTGGTCTGCATCATGATCTACCACCCTTACCATCTTAGGACTTTCAGTTACACAAGAATTTGAAGTACTAGAACCAGAACTAGTGCTACAACCAGACTTAGAACGAGAAGTATGATTTCGAATCACGTCAACATTCAAATAGAAATCTTCATTCTTAATAAGAATAACAAGAGCAACTAAACCTTGCAGTTGTATATCACCTTGTACAAAAACTAATTGATCATAATCCAAATAGCTGAAACGTATACTCCCAGGAGACAAAGACCTCCAATGCTTGCATGCAAAATGCTTCAATTCATCTACGGTTGTCGAAGTATTAACAGGAAAAGCAGCAGAATGCTCACCATTATTCAAAATAGCATGGATAACCTTCTCAGACATATTTGATACCCCTACATATTACAAAAGAAATGATAATAAACATTTAAAGCTTCAAATCACAATTTCAGATTTGAATAACCTAAAACTTAAACAGTGTACAGGAAAGTACACATTTAATAGAAGCCAAAACATCAGATAAAAGTAAAACTAAATCAAATACTCCATCGATTAAGCTTAAGAATCTTACTGGAACACATAATTGAATAAATCAGAAGCCTACGATCTAATATCAGTTCGATTTCATATCATGCATCATAAAACTAAAATCATCATCAAACAACAGTAAACAAAAATCGTTTCACGAGAATCAAAAGCTAATATATAACAAATATCAAATCAAGATCATACAAACAATAAGATGTAACAGATCGAATTCATATCATCAACTCATAAACTCAGAAAAACTAAAAATCAGAAACAAACATAAAAAATTAGATGTAATAGATCGTACAACTAAAATAAAACTAACCTGAGGTTGAATTCTGCTGCAGAAACAATCAAATCCAACCTAACCTCTATGAATCTGTTAAATCACCTCTGAAATCTATATCTGGATCGATCTATCTCTCAATCTGTCGTGAATTCAAATCTGAGATGAAATAAATCGATTTCAGAAGACTTTCAAAGTAACCTGGAGTTGAATTATAGTGAAGAAAAAAAAATTAAATCCTCTCTCAAACTGTTAAATCGCCTCCCAAAATTCATCTCTGACCTGCTCCCTGTTTTGAATTCATGTTTGAGATCCAACAAATTCAATTTCAAAACACGCTGTATATATACAGAATCGGTTCAAGGGTAATTAGGGTATATTAAAAATTCAGAAAATCGGGACTCGTCTTGCTTTTGGATTAACTCGTACATGTTTGGACTAAATTGTAGTAAGCGGGGTTTATTTGGACTAGGGAGTACTAGGCTTCAGAGGAGTGGACTAAAGCGTCCAAAACCCACTAATTTTGGGACTAAATGTCAATTTTCTCCTTTATAAATCATGCTACCTGCTGGCATATGATTCATGTGCTCAACAATTACTAAATAAACTTGTTTATTTGAAGAACTCAATAAAGCAACACGAATTAATAAAACTAAATTTAGAATATTCTCTCCCTCAACGTCTCTATCTACTAAACCCCTTCTGCCTTCTTGCTAACATCAGCTTTCACAAAACTGGCACACGCTAAACAAGAATGCATAATTCTTAAGTTTGGGAAGCGTGGGGGAGGCCGGAGGGCTTTAACCTTTAAATTTACCAAAGACATTTCCAAAATATCTACCCAAAAAAATTTCTCTATTCGGTTAAGCGATTTCTAACTACTATTCTCTATGTGTCTCTAGATATTCACCCAGTCCACAAGTAATGACAACCAAAATGTCTGAATATTTCAAACCTTTTCGTACACAAAATAGACCCTTTCCATCAACCCACAACAGCAACCCATGGTAACTATACTCTTTCAAAATTTTCTAAACAACTTTTCCTACATTTTGATTCTTTGCATCACTCCAAATCATATTTATACAACACCCTTTTCTCTTCTTTCTCTTCATGTAGCTCAAAACATCTCTGCTTTCTTTATCTTGTTATCATCACTACAACTGAAAATAGTAGTATTATCAGTGTAGCTAGCAATTCCAATCATGGAAAACATATTTCTTTTTGTTACCATTGTCATTTCTACTCTTTCATTATACTTTATCTGGTTTTACCGTCTGTCTAGAAATTTTACCGGTCCGAAAGTTTACCCATTCATTGGAAGTTTACCAGGTTTATTTGCTAACCGTTCGCGTATGCATGACTGGATAGCCGGAAATTTACGTGCAACCGGTGATCTTGCTACTTATCAAACATGCATTATGGCTATACCATTCGTCGCTCGTAGACAGGGTTTGTTTACTGTCACTTGCCATCCTAAAAACATCGAGCATATTTTGCGTACACGGTTCGACAACTACCCTAAAGGTCCAACATGGCAAGCGGCTTTTCATGATCTATTAGGCCAAGGTATATTCAACAGTGATGGTGATACATGGCTAATCCAGCGAAAGACGGCGGCTCTTGAATTCACCACCAGAACTCTTCGACAAGCTATGGCTCGGTGGGTTAGCCGGACGATTAAATTCCGTTTATGGAGCATTCTAGCAAAAGCTGAAAGGGAGAATACACCAGTAGACATACAAGATCTGTTGCTTCGCTTAACATTCGACAACATATGCGGACTCACGTTCGGTAAAGACCCCGAGACGCTGTCACAAGATTTACCAGATAACCCATTTTCCAGAGCTTTTGATGCTGCAACTGAGACAACTCTAGAAAGGTTACTGTATCCGGGTTTCTTGTGGAGATTGAAGAAGGTATTCGGACTCGGGACCGAAATGAGATTAAAACAAAGCCTGCAAATCGTTGAGAATTACATGATGGATGCCATTACAGCCCGTAAAGAAAGACCCTCGGATGATTTACTATCCCGTTTCATGAAAAGGAAAGACGTCGACGGCAACCAGTTCCCAACTTCCGTTCTCCGGCCTATTGCTCTCAACTTTGTGTTAGCAGGGCGTGATACTTCATCAGTTGCACTGAGTTGGTTCTTCTGGCTGGTCATGACTCATCCAAGAGTCGAAGAGAAGATCATTCACGAATTATCTACAGTTCTGAACGAAACACGTGGAGATGAGATCGAGAAATGGGTTGAAGATCCGTTGGAGTTTGATGAGGCAGACAAATTGGTGTACTTAAAAGCATGTTTGGCAGAGACGTTACGTTTATATCCATCCGTACCGGAGGATTCAAAATATGTGCTAAAGGACGATGTTTTGCCGGACGGGACTTTTGTGTCCGCCGGTTCATCTGTTACGTACTCGATATATTCAGTGGGGAGGATGGAAACTATATGGGGTGAGGATTGCATGAAGTTTAAACCAGAAAGGTGGCTCTCGAATGACGGCGATCGCTTCGAAGCACCGAAAGATAGTTATAAGTTTGTTGCCTTTAATGCTGGACCAAGGACTTGTTTAGGTAAGGATTTGGCTTACTTGCAGATGAAATCTGTTGCTGCAGCCATACTATTACGCTACAGTCTGTCACTGGTACCTGGCCATCGTGTCGAGCAGAAGATGTCCCTGACACTTTTCATGAAGAATGGCCTTCGTGTGAACCTACATCCAAGGACTCTCACCGGCGTCAAATTCTGATGATATCCACCACCTATATATATATCTAAGCTGTGGTTATTAGCTCCTTATATGTCAGGGGGTATATTTGTTTCAGTTTGTTTTGTTTTGTTTTTCTTGTTTCAATTGTTGAAAATATGCACCATTGTTTCGGGTATCTGTAAAATCACTGAAATTATTTTTGTGACATTCATCAGTTCTTAATACATGTTTGTATACTTGTTTGAATCTGTAAAACTTGCAAATGTGATGCATTCTGGTAACCAATTCTACAGTTCCTTAGTTTCAATATCTACTTTCAGCAGAAAGTAGGTAAAAAGATGGTAAGAACATAACGTCCAAGTATAAGAATTTGATGCAGTCAAATATTTAATTACAAGTGTACTACTACGTTGCTTCACTTTCTGGCCAAATATCTTTGCTGACATAAAATACAAATATACAGAATAATTTCATGTAAATGTTGCAAAATCTAACACAAAAAAAGTGATGCTAAAGTTTGTTTAGCATGACAGGATGAATTTCAGTAACCCGAACAAGGGCATTGTAATTGTTTAATTCATTTTTTTCGTATCCTCCTACTTTGGTCCATCACGAGGACCTTGTTGTAACTGATAAAACGTACCTCGCCAAAGAAATGTGATGGACATGATGAGATTGAAGTGAGCACCGCACTAAAATTGGACCTGTCTAGAACGTCGTCAGATTATGGGGAGTTTCAAGGTCTAGGCATAGATATGGTTATTTTACATTGATCTTGGGGGTGTGAAGGTGTATAACTCTTCTCTTGAGGTTCCAGTACGAGTTCCAACCGCTGCGAATCGAATCTTCTGAGTATCGACTCCGCTTTCTCTCCCATATACTTTTAGAGTCTTTTGTTATCCTCTTTAGGCTTCACTAGGTGTCGAGAATGCGTTTAGCTTGCTACAGCAAGTGCGTTAATGTTAGGTGAGCCATATGTTAACTTAGTCAAGGATTTTTTCGCCAGTTGAGAAGACGTTCCAAACAACAGTTCCAAACAGATACAGGCTGACAGATACCTCGAACACATTGTCCCAAGAACCTGCAGTTATGAGCACAAAAGAATTAGCTTTTGTATTGCAGTAGATATCATATACTACCTCCGTTTCACCTTTTCATTTTTGCCTAAAAATAGGCCAAATTGGAAACATGAAAGTATCACTTTTCCTTGAACAGAGGGAGTATATCAATTTCTGTAACAAATGAGCTAATAAGGCCAGAGTATAAGATCATACCATGTTGTAAGATGTAACCAGTTGCAACTGTCCCTAAGACTCCTGCCAGTACACCAGCAGTGTTGGACAAACCAAGCAGCACTCCCTGTGCAGACATAAGGAAAGGCAAACAGATTAATTGTCTTGCAAAATCACGACGTAAGATGATCCCATAGCCTAAATGCAAACCGCTAATGAAGCATATTGAAAACATAAAACCATGGCTCACAAAAACTATACAAGAATAATATCAAGACTCACCGCATAACGAGGACCAATATCTTGATGGTTGGAATATAGACCAGACTGTGAAAATGCATCAGCTCCCTATATGAAATGACATGTCTACAAATTAGATCCAAGCATGCTTCCAAAACTGATTCAAGTATTGATACTACACTTCGATCAGCAAATCTCTCAAAGGCAAGGCTGAGTAAATACTGCAAACATTACAGTCTTACTCAACTCCAAGGATACTGACCTGACTGCAGCACATGCATAGAACAGCCACCGCAGGAGAATCGATATGGCTCAACTGAGTTAGAAAGAAAGCTGGACCTAAAAATCCAATTGACTGCATGATCTGCAAGTCCGTGTCCCCGAAGAGTGTAGTATAAAATCAGTCCAATAGGAATATTAAACATGTGTGCTATAAACAGAGAAGAGAACAGATAACTACCTTCCGGACATAAGTGACTGAGTATCCCTTACTCACAAGTGTATCTGCAATCCACCCGCCAAGATTGGCTGAAAAGGCCATTGTAAGCCAGGGCAACACACAATAAAGGCCAGACTCTGTTAGGTTGAACTTTAAAACCTGAGTAAAATACAAAACAGCAGCAATCAATCATTGTTATTTGTAGTGAAATGAGGTTGATTTTATAACCAGGAGAGTCTAATGTGCTCGATGGAATAGTTTACCTGACTGTAGTATGTCGGCATCCATGTCAGAAGAATGAAAGTTCCCCAATTGTGGCAGAAGTGACAAACTATTAGAGCCCATACAGGTCTTTTGGATAGGATTAATTTCCATGGAATTTCTACGACAGATCCACTGGAAACAACATTACTGCGAGCAATAAGCCTACTCTCAGCAGGACGAAGTTGAGGGTCTTCAAGAGGTGAGCTGTGTGCCTGCGGGCATCAGCCATAAATGGACGAAGTACCCAAATTCAGTGAAAAACAAAACAAAAAATTGAATTCTAATTTCATTCCATACACATTCACTGGGGAGAGTGAAATCAAGGAAAAATTACCTTATTTAGCCATATAGCAACCCAAACCGTTCCAAGAGAGCCAAAGGAATAAAAGACTGAATGCCAACCAAATTCGTGTATCAAGAAAGGGGAGAAACCAAGACCTAATACTGAACCAAGGTACATCCCACTGTACACCAATGCTAACGATCTACTTCTTTCCGATACGGGAATCCACTTTGATAGAATGTTATTCATTGCAGGCATGGCAACACCCTGAAAGAAGATACAAGATTAACCTGAAGCTAACATCACAAGGCATAAGTTTTCTGTCACATACGCACTTAACTCAAACACATGACAAGGTACACCGTTATACTAACCTCGCCGATACCCATGAATGCACGAGCAACTAGTAAGAAAGGCAATCCAAGCTGAGCAGCAACAGGTGTAAGAATTGTTGCAATAGACCACCAAACTACCCCAAATGCCAAGACAGCTTTCCCACCAACTGTGTCTGCCCATATACCTCCAGCAATCTATCATATGCATCATACCAATCAGAGAAGCTACACTACTCACTACAATTGGTATTGAATTGGATGTCCACAACAAACTTAATTAGCTCTAACCTGAGTGAGAAGGTAACCCCAGAAAAAAGAAGATTGGATTAATCCAACAGTTGTAGGGCTCCAATTATACTCCGTCGACATGGGAAGGATAGCAATGCTCATATTTACCTGCCAAACCAAACCAAAATAAATTAAAAAAAAAAAACTAATCTTAAATTACACAATTTGAAAGCCAATTCATTTCTCAAATGACAAATTGAATTTACTTACTCTGTCCATATTACACAAAAGAAAAGCTGAAAAACATAGAATGACAATCAACCAACGCTTCGGAAACTCTTCCCACCATGGAACTGGACTACTATCAAACTCATCTTCTGAAGATAACGAATCTTTAATAGACTTGATATCTTTTGTAATGTCATATGGTTCTGATTTCACATCTGCTTTAACTCTACCAACTTGTCTCAACTGAGAAATACTCTTCCTCAGAGTTATGTGGAGCTGATTGTATTGTGGTGGTCTTAAAACAGGAAAATTCTGAGTTTTTTTCCCATGGTGATTTGAAAAACAGAAAATGTTACTTGAAACTCTGGTTGATTCTTTCAAGTAGTTCTTTTGGTAATGAAAAGATGATGATGAAGTTGATGCAGCAGGGAGAAGAAACCCTCCCGCATTCATGGCTGCTTCAAAAATTCAGATTGTTTTCAGTCCACTAGAATGATTTTTATTTTGGAGTGAAATTTCATTTTGAGGCTATGTTCACTTTGGAAGCAGACTGATATTATTTTGGGTGAGGATTGGTTGTGGATATCACACGTGTCATTGGCGCCAAAATAGAGAAAATTTATTTATTTAGACCGAAGAAATTAGACCCTTACAAAATCTAGGATTCGCACGCAATGGTCTGTGATTTGGATTCCTATGCGCAAAAGAATATCCCAGGCGTATTATTATTTTTACTATTATTTTGGGTGCAAAAAGAATTTTTTTTTTTTTTTTTTTTTTAGGAAAGATAGATAGATTTATAGAAATGAAAGCTACAAAATGGTCACGGTCCTGCTGTAACAGAGATTCTATCTAGCTAGGCAAGTTCTGACTCCAATCCAGAACAGAAAGATGGGATCTTACAAACTTTGCAATAGAATCTGCTATATGATTTGCATCTCTGTGTGTATAAGTACAAATCTAAAAATCTAATGTGCTCAAAATATCTAGAGCATCTTTTATATATTACATTACTAGTAGTTTATTTTACTGCTAAAACACTTATATTTAAAACATTGATGACATTGGTGCAGTGCCCTTCAGCATGATCTGGATCTAATGCTTGAGCAGTTCTTCCTCGCACTCCATTACAGCTACCTGGAACATTTCTAGCAATTTGACTAAGTCTCGAGACAGTATTTGCATCAATAAAAGACGTATCAAAGTTAATTTTCTACGAAGAAGGTTTGGAGCAATCCATCTAATAATGTTAGACACAGAGGCAGATGTTGGGGGAACAAGGTTAGCAATGTTAAGCTTTCATTCCTGCAAGTGAAAGATAATATTTCTAGATATAACATTTGCATTCCCTTGAATATTCTCAAACACTTTACTGCACTTCATACCAAAGGTAAAACTGATTTTTTGAAACACCTGCACATCCAGAAGACTATTTGGCAGTTTTTTGTCAAACAAGATTAATACTGAAAATGTGGGGGTACCAAAATACACCACCAACTTTTTTCTTAGGCAACCTGTATGGACTAACTCGAATACAATTTCGAGAGTTCAACTTAATGAATCTCAATCAAGGAATTATATGAAGAGCTTATATTTCTTTCTCTCACAATCATAAAGTTAACACAAGCAAGTCCGTGAACCTGATTATGTGTGACAACACGTGGAAGATTCCAAAGATCAATATCCAAGAACCAATTAGGTCGTATCCAACAAACAAGGATGGATATATCTACTTTGATTGATTAACGTACAACCTGTGATATTTCAATTATAAAGATAAACAATATAATGCGGAAAAAGAAATAACACAAACACCGTAATTTTATTAACGAGGAAACTACAAATGCTGAAAAACCCCGGCACCTAGTCCAGATTTGAACACCAAACTGTATTAAGCCGCTACAGGCACTAGCCTACTATCAGAACTTCGGACTGGAATATAGTTGAGACCGAATTAAACTGTCATAGCAATTCAGTTACAGTCGCGCTCCAAACGCCTCTTTAATCCCTGCGGGACTTTGCGCAATTGATTCCCTTAGCTAACGTCCTTTATAGCCTAAGAGTTGTTTCAACTCAATTGAAGACTTTAAACCAATCTGCCTCCCACAGATAAGCCTAATTGTGATTTTCGTTCTGATCAAAGGTCAAGGTGAGGTAGGAAATCGTTTGCAATAGACAAAGTCTAGCAAACCTCAAAATTCGGTCTTATGACTCCCGAGGAGCATCCTAGATTATTATTCACCTCACAAGTCACAACTTGTGGAATCACAGAGTCTGAGACGAAGATACTTTGTGATTTCTATCTATCTTTTTTTTCCGGAGCAAGCTCACCAATCAAAACAAGCTCAGGATACACAAACTATCAAGATAAAGATAATTGGACCCGGCTTCACGAATCTCTAGGTGAAGTCTTTTTAATCGCTAAACCCTAGAAGGGTTTGAAGGAGAGGACGACTCTAGTTTACAACTACGACACACAAGAGCAGTGTCAGGGATTCAAAGATCCCAGTTGTTTGAGGTTCTCCTTTTATAGACTTTCAAGATCAATAATAATCGTTAGATGAAAAACTTAACTTGAGATTAACATAGCAGAATATACACTTTGGTTAGGATGGATCATAACTGAACCGTGTATAATAACCTATTCATGTAGGTTAGCCGAAACTAGCCACTCGAACTATATGCTTAATCATTTTCATATAACACTTTAAGACTTTTCTTGAATCACACATATGATCAAAAATGTCTAGATAGTGTTTTTAAAGAGTTGTTCAAATGCCAATTATCCCATAGAAATAATTCTGATACATCTGAAAATATTCGACAGGGTTAAGTACGTGTACGGTACCTGTTCGTGAATGTCTTTGTCATGGTATGTGTTCCGGGTATGGATACCCCTAACACAAAAAAAACAATGCAGGAACTCACAGATCTTTTATGGTTTGCATACTGGGTATGACTACCGTTTTCGGTATTAAAACCAACAGATTTTTTTCGATTTGTATACACGAGTCACAGACTTTTTATGGTATGGATACCGGGTATGTGTACCACACAATCGCTGTCGAACTATAGCTACACCGGTACGTCTAATGGGTACATGTACTGCGGCCCCGGACTTATAACAGTTCTCCCAGTATGTGAACCGGTATGCATATTGTCTTGTATCTAGATTAATTAACAATAGTTTTATATCTCTCCAATTCGAAATACTCCCGAATAACATCAATGACACATATCATTGTTCCGGGCTATTTTCATATGATTAAATCTTGAATCATAATTTAAGTCATGAACAATAAATTGTTCTTAACCAAATTCATCAAGTATGAACAAATGTTCTTATGCATAAATAGTCATATTTCGAGAACAATATTCAAGATAAACTTAACTCGAAATTTTTGTTATGCATGTACTTTCTAATTTAGTCATGCGACAATATCTAATAGATAGAAAGGTGAAAACTTGAGAAATAGGTGGTTCAGTCTTCACTTATCTTTTGATGTTGAAGTTCTCCAAATCTCCTGATGATCTTCGCCTTCAAACGGTAGAACGAAGTGATATCCGATTCTCAACTACACACTTCTATCATAATCCGAGACATGACTAAATATAGATTAGAAATCAATATATAGTTTTGACAACTAAATTTGACAACAAGCTTGAGATTGAAACACTTGTGAGTTCAACCGAGCAATGCTCTAACAAATACTTACATTCTTCGGAAAGGAAATGAAGAAAAAAATTATAGCTAGTTATCTTACATAAATTGATAGTGCTTTCCATGCTTCAAAAAAAAAAATTGATTGTTTTTTTTTTCCGTTGGGATCACCACGTCATAGTGGCGCCTTAAATGCCGGTAACTCAATGACGGACCAAAGCATGGTTAACAGTGATTCAACAAACTTAATACATTTCATCACTAACGACGCAGAAGTCAGATCACGTTGGTGCATGATGGATATGGCCAAGGAAATCAACTACTTGATGTTATCAATTCCACAATGCACACTCCACTACACTTACAAAGAAGACAAACTATGCAACGAGTATTAGTTAATGTGAATCCTGTGCGGAAACTATATGGGATTTTTTAATCATATGCCTTCTTAAACCAAATTGTGATCACTCCAGGGGCATATCCTCATGTAATAACAATTTATTTATATTATTTTATTTTGATTAATTTCATTCTTAATAATAGAGATTATATGGACTTCAAGATCAAAGATTGAAATATAATTAGAAGGTACTAACAAAGAGTAATTCGTGAAGAGAAGTAACGAACTACCAACAAGAGTACTAAGCAATCCGAAGATTGAGAGATTGGTTTTGGGATTGTAATCCAACCATTTTGATAGGGTTTTTTCTTCTTGAAAAAGAGATCTTGTCATAAAAATATGAGAGTAATATGCTCAAAATCTTGAATCTTGATCAGTACACTTGAACTCCTACCAGAAATCTCCATTGAAATCACAAAGAAACGTCATGAGAGCGCATAGAGAATCTCCATAAAGGAGAAGACATAAACAGAAAGGGCAAAACACCCACAATAACACCATAAAAATCTCTTACGAGCAATGAAGATCGAAACAAAAAATTAAATAAATCAAACCTAATCTACTAACTATCTAAGAAAACAAGAAAAATGAAGAAACCTGCTCAGATCTAGTCCAAAATGAATTATATCTGAACAGTAAATTTTAATGATGGTGAGGGTCTTTTTAGGTTTTTAGAAGGAGTTAGAGAGGAGAGGGAAACTTAGAGAGAGTTGTTTGGTTTTAATAACATTTTAGTTAATTCATAAACTTTGTTTTATGCTTAAAACAATGGTTTCAAAGTCCTCTCCTAGGTAACAATAACAACCCGAGTAAATATCACGCTTACATGGTAATCGTAGATCCATTGTAGATTGTAAGTGGCATCTACACAAAATTGTAGAATATGGGCCATCGTTTACATGAGACAGTGCAGTGGCGGAACCAGTTTTTAAGTTTAGGGGCTAAAAAAAATATATACTAGGTGGACTAGATTCTAAAATTTTTATAAATGGGGGACCAAATTCTAAAAACTAGTGGTTTGAACATAAAAATTCAGATAATCAAGGGATAATATGAATTTTAAAATTTTAGCGGGTTAGAGACATAATTAGTCAGCCCTTGGCTTCATCCATGAAATAGTGAGAATGAACAGATGCAATGGCAGCGCCGAAAGTGGGCTAGACGTGGCTCTACCCACTCCGAATTCCCACATAACTTCAATGTTTACCCATTAGCCCAACTAAGTTTTAGGATTTTGTCCACCAATTACCTTACAAAAACATGATGAGTTTAACTGTTTAAGTAGCTTTTAGCCCATTACCTACACATTTAGTGCACCAAATTTAAGCCCAATACTCATTTTATGTTCCAAACTTGGTAGGTGGTTTAACTTTGGGACTTAAACTTATTTTTACTATAAAATCCATTGATGGGTGGAGAAGCATGGACAATTTATGTGATAAAATGAGTTAAACAACAACAATGAGCAAATATGTGTGCAGATTGGACAATTTGTCTTTTCTTTTATATTACATAATTTTTTGGTTATTTAATTTATGAGTTATTTCTAATTATTTAATTTATGTGTTACTTCGCCGTTATAACATGATTCGTATAAAAAAGGAGAGAAAAAGACCGTGAATCGGAGTTCTTTAAATCGGCTAACTGAATTGATATTTTTTTGATTAATTATTCAAGAATAGCAAAAATCTATTCAGATCAAGTTTTCAAAATAATGGGATTAATCATGGAGGAGGTCAGAGTAATGGAAAAACATTAGTTTATGAATATATGTGGAGATGGCTGTTGATTTCGAGCAAATGGAGATCAGAACTGCAAACAGAATTCATAGTGAAGAAATAAGGGATTGATTAGGATGAACCCTGTTTTTTCTTATACAGAGATGTTGTGAATTAGAGGAAGAAAGACCGGAATGGATGCTTCAAGAGTTTGGGCTTAAATGATACTCCCTCTGTTTTTGGAAAAAAGGTACTTTTTTTTTTTTTTTTTTTTCATTTTAGCCTAAAAATATGTCAAATTGAAAAAGTGAAAGTATCTCTTTTTTAGAAACGGAGGGAGTATGAAGGGTGATTATTGGCGCAGAATTAAGGAGAAGGATTGGCTGGTGAAGAAAGTGAAGATATCCTGGTTTTAAAGATTAATGTCCAAACTTAGAGAGTAATTCAACAAAGGAGATATTGGTTAACCGGTAAAGTTATGGGTAAGACCGTTGGATTTAAGCATATTACTTCAAAAACTCGTGAATTATGGAATTCTACAGGTAATATTGAAATTCTTGATTTGAGCTGTGATTTCTTTTTGTTCAAATTTGGAAATACAGGCGATTTCAAACATGCTCTGTTTGACGGTTCATGGTTTATTAATGAACATCATCTATTTATGATGAGATGACCCGTCAATTTTAAACCAATTATTTGGGCTATGATGGAGATAGTCGGCCATTTTTACTTAAAATATCTTAATTTCCTGTGTTTGATGCTAGTTTTATTCATTATTGGATAGAGTTATGACGCATTAACATTGTTTCTTTTCATGTTTTGGTGAATGGATCGTCTAACAATAGTTTTAGCTCTAGCAATGGACTAAGGCAAGAGGACCCTTTATCCCCTTTATTGTTCATTATTTGCATGGAGGCCTCTTTTAGAATGACAAACAAAGGCCACAGAGAGGGAAATATTACTGGGATATCAATTCCCAGGTGTGCTCCAGTGGTGTCTCATTCTGTTCATGCTGATGAATGTATAATTTTTGTTAAAGCCAATTATAAAATGCTTGTAATCTAAGAAAGATTCTGGATAAATTTTACGGGTGGTCAGGACAGGTAGTAAGTGATGCAAAATGTATGTGAACCGGTTCTGGTTGAGCTCCTCGCAACCTTTTCTTTTTTACAAGCTCATAATTCTAGTAATAAGCGTGTTGGATTCTTGTGTGTGTCTCTTTTGGATGAAATAATGGCACCACCACCACCTCTGATTTAATAAATGGGCAGATGAGTAGAAAAGAAGCAAGGCCACCAATAAAGCCCCGCAGGCCGCAGCATAGTCTGTAACTCTGCATGGTACCGCGAGAGTGATCATTTCTCCATTTGCGCAGCTTCCTATTTTTTTTTAGTTTATCTTCCGAAAGGTAACATAATTAGCAAGGTAGTCATTTTTATCTTCTTTAAGAATTTAAAACCATTAACAACATTATCAACTTAGATCAAGTATTTTATGTAGATAATATCCGTGTAGTCTGTCTCTTGGTGTTTGATATATTATGCATCGGAACAAATGGATCGCCCAACTCTAAATGAAATCTTCATTTCACCAACTCAAATTCATTTCCCCTTGATACATATTTGTTTGGACAAATTTCACATCAAAGACGGAGAAAAATTAGATTTTTATCGGCGCTACTGCAAAATACCGATCATCGGTATATATACGACACAGTGTATATATAAACCTAAGTCGCTCCCTTTGTTAAAAAAAAAATCAAAAAAAAAACCAAGTCGCTGAAGCATAAAACTGCAGCACATGGCATGTGGGGGCATATATTTAGTGATTATTATTCCAAGCTCCTGTATCTTACTTTTTTTCTACAATTGATTAACTTCCCACCAGTACAGCGAAATTTAATCTTTTGCTTTTCTTCCTCTTAACTTTATTTTTCGTTTAGGTATAATTTAATCTCGTTAAAGCAATGTGTGTGGGGGTGCAATTTTAATTAATGGGGAGCGAATAAGAGCTTTCAGCTGTATTCATAGCATTGGATGCAATTAACTCCCGCCCTTTTCCACTTTGGATTTTTCTTTTTCTTTTTCATGGGTTTTTGAAGCATATTGATGTCGAACTCTGACTTTCAATGGATCCATTTCAAACAAAGCGGTTACATATGCTGCTGCTTTCTATGGTCTTTTTCGGTTAACGACGAGGGCGGCCATTTTGCTGGCTCGTACATATCTGAGTACGGAGAAGGCAACAAAGTAAACATTCTGTATGTCACTAAACCTAAAGAACTCGGAGGACGGTTTCGACAGTCTAGACGACTCTAGACCTCAACCTGAACTCGGAGGACGGAATAACATAACTCAATCTTAGCTTTGATCGTCGCACTATAGTCGACTTACATAAGTTTTGAGTGAAAATCTCAATCTTCACCTCAACAATAATATCTACCAATGTTTACAGTTAGTTAATTCTAGGCATTACCAAAATGCACGCATTATTATGTTGAACTTGGAATAACGGAAAGGTTAATTGTGGTAAATTAAACAACCCGAATTTGGTAAAGAGGGGAGACAGAAGAGAAACATGGATAATTTTGTGAGGGACAAAAACAAGATAACGAAGCCCCACGAGGACAAAAGAAGCGTATATGATGATGCGTTTTTGTATTATATCGTGAGATAATGAGTGCGTTCTCGATATTTCGTCAATATCTCAAGCGCATAGTGTCATGATTAATTATCAAATAGGGGAAAGAACGAAAAGTAGAACTCCTCCTTTTATGATGAGAAGAAAGTGATGGATAGTGTCATATAATGAAAACGAGTCGGAAGCGAATGGCCGATGAAATATAGCTATCCGATCCATTTCCATTACCCGATGGCGGAGCTGGAAAATAAAGGTGTGGTGTATTGAAATCTAATTGGATTGGTGGGAGTGGTTTAAGCCTATTTTTCTAGGCATGGATTGTTTTAGCCAAACTTACAACCACTCTAAAATTTTGAGTTTTTCTCGACTTTGGGTTGGCTTAAGCCGGTCCAAGTCAATATGTAGTTCCGTCCCTGTCATTACCCATTTTCAGCAAGAAAAAAATTAAAACTGGTCGATTAATATGCTCGACTTTCCGACCATGCATAATCCATCCGATGGTTGTGATCATTTGGTAATCTGGTCTTTTTCACATTTGTTATGAGTTTTCGTTTATTCAACCTCCGTAACACCATCTGCCCTTAATTATTTTTTGTCTCTGCCGTTTTGACTATGTCAAACAAGAAAGAGTACATTCAACCCACAACCCGATGATGGTAGTGTTCATAATTATTCTACAAGAAATTGTAAAGGCCATAAGATCATAAGGAATAGCAAGGAATCCAGAAGAAAATGAAAATCTGACTTCCCTAGAGACTATCAGGTTGCGTTAGAAATAGAAATAAGGACAGGATATGCATCATTAGTGACACAAAGCTAGTTAACTTTTATATATTATAAATAAAAATAGTCATTTAAGGTGGTTAAGAAATAACACCATTCTTACGGGAGGTTGGTGAATTGGGAGTTATAAAGATTTTTATAGACCTTTTTATTCGAGTGATTTTTTAGAGATTCTATGAAAATCTAGAAACTTCAAGTGACTCGATAAGCATTTTCGTGACCTTATTCAGATTCAGTGATCTTTTCATAGAGTTTTTGGGATTTTCAGAGAAAAAAGTTTACAACACCTTATCAGATTCAAAACATCTACACCTTTTATAAACAATAAAAAAAATTGTATTATTCTCGTAAACAGTTGATTTTTAGAGAGTCGTTGTATTATTCTCATAAAATATTTGTTAAATATTTGTCGTGAGGCTTTTCTTTGGTTCTTTAGCAAAAATATTCTTTGGGAAATATTTTTTTTATCTGCATTTCCCGTTGACTCTATAAAATATGAACATGCAATTGGGGGATACATAAACTAATTAGGAAATATTTCACTGTAGTTGCCGACATGGTTTTTCAATGCCGGCAATCCATCGACCATGCCGGCAACATCAAAAAACCATGCCGGCAGATATCCCCCAATTTGGTTTTCTAAAATATCTCATAAAATCCCATAAAATTTCTAGATTTCCAGAGAACCTCTGAGAGTCACTCAAATTATAATCCTATGAACATCTTTAAAATTCTTATTTGACGACCTCCTTGTTAGAGACTTTTCCAAGCTTTTTTTTGGTACATTTTAACATAAAAGTTCTAGAATTCCTCAATTCCATAAATCCTTAGTTTTAAATTCCAAATCCAATAACTGAGAATTATGAAGACCTTTAGAAAGTCATCATCTAATAACAAGGACTCTTGGAGATTTTCGAAAAATCTCTATGTACTAATAAGAGATTTTAAATATCTATAGTATAAATCTAAATACACTTACCCCTCATAACTGCCTTAATTTTTTGGTATTCCAATTAGATGTTTTAAAGTATGTGTCGAGTTCTTGTTCTTTGTAAAAATAAATAAATAAATTTTTGTTTATTCAACAGGGTTAATTATTGTTGTATTCACTATTGAGATTCTTTCTAATAAATCAACTTTTTTTTCCCTAGAAAAAAGATGAGGTTCACGTAATACATAGTCTTTGCATGTAATGTTGACATATACATGCTACCTCATGTGTAAAATAAGCGTAGAATACGTCGCCAGGTATTTTTTGGGAGGAGTTAGCAAATTTTTAACCATTTTTTAGATGGATCATTAATATGATTATTCTCATATTATCTCATAATTTCAGTGCATTTATTTTCTTCTGAAAAACAGTTTTGATTTTGTTTTATGTTCCTCTTGTAGTGTTCTGCATTCATAGAGAACATTAATCCATTCCGATTCTAGTTTCATCAGTTAATTATTGACGACCGATTTTTGTAAATGGTCGTTGACTGTGTTATATGTCTCTGTTTGTAGCTGTCCATTTTTCTGGAACACATAACACTATAATTAAATTAAATCATATTACTAAAATGTTAGAGAATTGTTGTTGAACTTATAAGATGATATGAGTCTCTCTCACTCCTTCTTCTTCTCCAACAAAACCATCAAAAACAACCCTTCTCAGCTCAGATCTAGTCCATTTAAGTCAATAGTTAATTAAATAAAACATATTTTTTTATTTTGTTTTATGTCTTCTGGCATATTTTTTCGCCATTTGGGGCGATCTTTCTTCGTCATTGTAGGCGATTTCTTCAGATCTTCATGGATGGATCGTGGCTTGCTATTATCGGTTCAACAACATCAATCATTCAACACGGTATCGCTTTGAATTTATTCTTAATCTAAGAGATTTAGGGCATCCGGGTTCGTCTGGGTATACAAGATTACGGTCAAAGTACTCATTTCTTTTAAGAGCATCTCTTATCAAAGAAGAAGAAAATCATATCAAATGGTCGGAGTTGATTCCGGGTAATACCATCATTCTTTCCTATTACATAAACAAAAATTGGGTATCTTTACAGTTTATGGCTCTTTCTCTTTGCGATATACTTGTAATTGATATCTTTAATTGTTTAGGGTTTTAATTATCTTGTATTTTGATGTTTTGTTATTCTTATAAGCGACCATGTAATCAGTATTTTGATTTGACTAAATAGAAATATGTTGATTGACAAAAAAAAAAAAAATCAGAAAAACAAGAAACTATAATTTGAAAAATTAATTTATTGATAACTTAGTACAGTGGTCCCTAGACTACTCCTAAATCCACTCATTTAAGATATTTAACTATATGGGTCCAAAAGCATAGCTCAGTGGTATCCCATCAACTCCAGTAAGGAGGAAGTCAGGGGCTCGATCCCCACCGTAATAGAGGTTTGTATTTAAATTAGTTTGTATAGAGGAGTTTGGCGGGATTGAGTCTAGCAGTAGGGCTAGTCCAACTGGCTGGATTTGGATAGGGACCTGAATCCGGTCCCTACCCAGTGAAACAGAGCACACTGGGTAGGGGCCAGACCTCCGCAGCAGGACAGAGCACGACAACCATCGGACCTCAATTTGAAAAGTTCATAACAAACATTAAAATCCACATTTTTACAAGCAGCTACATCAGAGGGTGCCTGGTTTGTCGTGTATCGTGAAATATTACGCCAAATCGAGGATTAAGTGTGCCGTGTTGTTCTTAGCTTTTCCTTCGAAAATTGGATCTAGCATAGCGTGCGACACAGCAGACGGATAACTCACTAGTATCTTTCATGCAAATTTCCAAAATAATTTCTGTATAATTTAAGAAAAATTTTCCAAAATAATTTCTGTAAAATTTAAGAAAACTTTTAAATGCAAGGAAAAACCACTCGAGGACGCGCGGTAATAAAGAATTTGTGTCTACCTGTCTATGTACAGTGAGAAATGAATAAACAGTAAAGATTTGGCATCCACCGACTCTTCTTCATAAATCTTTCGCAGACACAACTTTATTCTTTCTTCTCCTCCTCCTCCTCTCTACCACGTCCCCCCACCAATCTCGATCCTCTTTTCCTTCTTTTCATCTTTCATTTCGTTCTTCTCTCATCATCATTTCATGTCTCTTCCTCCTATCTTTCCTGCTTTTCTAACTTTCTTCATCACCAACTAACTAATAGTCAGTCCATCCATGGTTGCTGCAGTTTAGTTAACCCCCCAACAACATGTCTCCTTCTTCTTCTTCTATCAAATCATTCACCACTTTCTTCTCTTCTTTACTTGTCCTCCTCCTCTTCCATCTAGGTTGCTTCTTCTTCGTAACCAACAATCATCATCATCAACATGATCATGATCATCATCTTCCAAATTCATCATCCAATAAGAAGCGAAAAATAAACCCGTATTTCTCTCCACTTTCATCTTATTCTGCTCGTAAATCCAATAATAATAATAAACCTCGTAATTCACTCTCTTCGTCTTGGTGTTTTATCAAGAAAATTTTCACTTTCAGGAAACACGTTAATCATGATAGAACAATTTCGCCATCATCATTATCAACATCAGCATCGGTTACAACGCAGCCGCCGCCGCAGCCTCGTAATGTCGTCTTATCGAAGTCACCAACACGGAAAAGAAGAACACCATCGTCATCATCAATAGCAATGTCATTAGATTCTGAATTCTCACTGATTGATCACAGATCGTTTCCGTTACGAAACGATATATTTCCTTGTCCAACATGCGGCGAGATATTTCATAAACCCCAACTAGTCGAACAACATCAGGCGATCAAACACGCGGTTACGGAGCTGCAGGATGATGATTCGAGTAAGAATATCGTGACGATCATATTCAAAACCGGTTGGAATAATCCGATTAAGAATCCGCCAACTATAGATAGAATTCTCAAAATCCATAATAGTTCGAAGATACTGTCGAGATTTGAAGAATACAGGGAAGTGGTGAAATCGAAGGAATCGAGAAGAAGTGGTGGGAATCGGAGAACAGATGAAAGATGTATCGCCGATGGAAATGAATTGCTGCGATTTCACTGTTCGACATTCATTTGTAATTTAGGACAGAATGGGAAATCTAGTATCTGTTCGCAGCAGTATTGCAATGTGTGTGGGATCATTCGGTCTGGATTTTCACCGAAGATGGACGGAATTTCGACCGTCTCGAGTAGCTGGAGAGCGCACGTTTCGTTTCCTGAAGAGCTTGAGAAGGAATTTGCGTTCTTGAACATCAAGCGTGTTATGCTAGTTTGCCGTGTTATAGCGGGTCGAATCGGGGAAGCTGGTGGTGGAGGAATCGTTGAGAAAGGTGAGTTAACTGTGTTTGACTCGGTCCTCGGAGGAGGCTGTGGTGGTGCAATAGATGAAGAAGAGTTGCTGGTTTTCAATCCTAGAGCCGTGCTTCCTTGCTTTGCCATCATCTACAACGTTTAAGTGTGACAATACGGTAAGTTTATTCGCCGTTCTTCGGCAAGTTATGTAATATATGTTGTTTTACTTGGTCGATAAACTAAACGGAAAATATTACTCTTATGTTTTATGAAATTGTAATAGTTTTTCATCAGGTTTGAATGTTTGTATTGTATTTTGGGGTGTACTAGATTTTGTTTGGACGAAGACTAGGCCTGTTTCGAAAAAGATTTGGAAACATGTAGTATCTTAGTTAGGTCTCTTGTGTCCTTTATGTCTAATCTATATGATTGAACAGACCGATTTTGAAACGGGATGCATGCAATGAACTAATTTTTTTTTTTTTTTTTTTTTTTCTGTCTCTACATAAATGTGGTCTTGACCTTCTAGCCGGAAGTACCGCTTTCATGTTCGCAACAAGCAACCTTAGAATGTAGCTTTCTACTTTGATTGGACTAATATTCAAGCAATCCGAGATGCAGTGGTACTAGTGTTACTATTTAGCATCTATTATGAAAGGGACCTATCTCTGGTCCAGCAGTGTTGGACCACTGGTACTAGTGTTAGAACTCAGAAGTTAGAAGGTTACTATTTAACATCTATTACGAAAGGGGCCATTTCTGGTCAGCTATTTTACAGGCTTTACATTTTCAAATCCCAGACTCCCAGTAAACAAACACTGAAACACACTGAGAACCTGAGAACCTTAGCAGTAAGGGCAATTCTAGGTGTTTTTCATTTAAGCAATTAAGCCCATAGTATTCATTGTAAGATAAACTAGAGAAGGGGAGCGACGAACACAAAGGAAACTTCATAATTTACCTTATTTGATTACATCATTTGTGTTTGGAATTAAGAACATTATCGATCAAGTAGAATTCAGGTGGAATTCAAGAAATGAGAGCTTGCATTATTATTTGGTCTGCATCACACCATTGCCGCTCCAGGTGCTTACATATATTGCAGCTTCAAGAAGTACCACCACGCAAACTAACCACACATCATCTCTGAGATGTTAATAGCAATCAAAGATACTAGCCATATTATCCTCAAAACGATTCCTAGATTGTTCTTAATCAACTAATTTCTCCCATAATCAGATGAGATGGGAATTTTAGATAAACACCATAAGTAGACTTCCAACAATCAGATGGAAAAGAAAAAAATCTGAAACGTCAAGAACCTTTTAATGCAATTCAAGTGTAAAAAAATCTGAACCGTCAAGAACCTTTTAATGTAATTCAAGTGCACAGATACGTAAACTAAATGTAGGCAGATGAGACGGATTATCGTAGTGATGATCACCTGAGCCTGAAACGCGTCGTATCGATTTCCTCACCCAGAGCAACCCGGTCCAACTCATCATCCCATTGGGTATGGACCCCATGTGGACGAACTGTGTATCTCTTTGAATTTTCTCCTATAGCTTCCGACGATGCAAACGTATTTATGTGAGCAATTACTTCAACAGCTTCGAAACAGTCAGTTGATGCTTCGTTGGAAATCATCTTCAAAATTGTTGTTTTCCTGTCATAACAGTATAGCACAGATTTACCATATAAGAATATGATTTCTCCATTTTTTGTAAGTAAAATTGGCCGTAGTATTGGCTGAGACTTCCCTTTTAAGAGTACCCATTATGGCTTCGTAATCTATGTAAAACTCCATATACCATGTCTCCTTCGAGTCGCTACTTCTCATAAAGGACCAGATTTGCACATGTATTTTATAATCTGTAGAAAATCTGATATCAAAGACTTAATGAACACAAAACGTAACTTAAATAATTCTCTCTGTTGATATATATAATCTCATGGCTCATCAGCCTATTTATAGTTTAACAAACTTGACTCTCAAGCAAAGACACTTTCCTAACATATCAAACTCTAAAACAAAGACACTTCTAAAATATTCTAAACTCTATACGTAAATACTATACGTAACCAAACTCTAATATTGGCAAACTTGTTTCTCAAGTTTACTACATGTTCACAATAACGGGTGAAAACTTGTACTGGTTGTTTCCATAAACGGCACCAACTTCCACTGGTTGCTTCCACTCAGACAACATTAACTTCTTCTAGTTACTTCACTCAGACAGCAGCAACTCCACCTAGTTGCTGTCATTATACCACATCAACTTCTCCAAGTTGCTTCCACTTATCAACATCAACTTCTACTAGTTTCTTCCATAAACTATATCTTGGTTTAATCTTCAACATCCTCCCTTAAACCAAGATATTCTTTACTGATCATTCCAAGTTTTCCACGCAAGTAGATGAAAGTATTAGACTTCAAAGACTTGGTGAAAATATCTGTTACTTGATTTTTACTTTCACAAAATTCCACAGCTATACTGGTCAATTTAAAGTATCCATTTTAACCAAAACTTAAAATTATTTTGACATATCTTCATTGACATCTGTCAGTAACTATAATTCTCTGGTTCTAAGTGAGCTCTATTAATTCTATTTTAAACGAAATTTATTTTTGATAAACCTAAAAGTTCAGACTCACTTAGACGAGTTCAAAGTAAATGTGACATGAAACACAAATCCAATTTCTACTATTAGAATCTAATTTATTTTTATTTTGGCGCTAGGCTCACTCTACTAATTTCTATTTAAATAGATTATTGGTTCCAATTACAAGGTAGAGTCCTACGAATCTTATAAACGATTAGAATTTCAAATCCATCTAAGACGGAGCCTATAGAAGTCTAAACTACATCTATAATCTTTGGCTCTAGATTTAGTTATACTGGTTTAAACAAGAATAGATAAATAAGTCTAAGTTTTTTTGCACTAATTTTCTATCTCAATAAATTGCGGGTTCTACGTCTAAGTCAAGGTACTCAATGAGTTTCTATATGACTTTCGGGATATATCAAATATACTATTTTTCTAGTTTTGGATTGTCTACGTGTATATAATTTTAGACTACTTATTCTCTAACCGATCTCTATTAATTTACCAAAACATGAAGTAATCGGTTTACCCTATGATTTTTACTTCATAATATGTACAAACAAGCAAACAAAATAAATCAATCAACCAAATAAATCTTTTAGTTATTGATAGCTTTTAGTGATTAAGATTTATCTCACAACCCAACCTAGTTTAAAACTAATCTGGTTCACTAACTGGTATTAACTACTATCTATTGTCGCCCATGTGAGATCTAATAGTGAGCTCTGATACCAACTTGTGACGCCCCATTTACTAAACCTGCTTAGCTAATAGGTTTACAAGCTAACTGCAAACATCAATTCCAGATCAACGATTTTAAGAATCATAATTACATAAAATGAATTTAAAACCAAACCCTAACTGTTAAACCTAAACACTCTGATATCAATAGATGAAGAACTCTCAAACGAAATAAATATATTTGTGTGTTGTTTTACAATAAATACAGAAAAAACATACATATAAAAGATACATGAACATGACTTAGTTCGGTAACACTTTAAACTACGAAAACGGATATCTTCACTGCACCCTTTCTTTGTGATAACTGAAAACTGAAGTGGGAACAAGTGAGCACATCATCCCAAAAGGGTGCTCAATGGAAACATGTGACTCTCAAGTAATCACTAACATGAACTGATTTTCGTTCTGAGTTCATGTTAATCTTTTTTTTTTCTTTTTCTTTTTTTTCTGTCTCAACATAAATGTGGTCTTGACCTTCTAGCGGGAAGTACCGCTTTCATGTTCTCTCCAAGCAACCTTAGAATGTAGCTTTCTACTTTTGATTGGACTAATATTCAAGCAATCCGAGATGCAGTTGTTTTCAGCAGTATTGGACCACTAGTACTAGTGTTAGAACTTAGAAGGTTACTATTTAACATATATTACGAAAGGGCCCATCTCTGGTCCAGCTGTTTTACGGGCTTTACTTCTAAAGATACCAGTAAACATGGAAACACATCGTGAACCTGAGTAGTATGGGCAATTCTAATGGAGAAATGGTTTGAGTACCATGCATGGTTTTTATACTGGTACGAGTCACGTCATAGTCTTTCAAATCGAGAGGGATTGTATGTATGAATCGATCCAATCAAGACCGTCAAAGTCTGAATCGTAAATGGTCAAATACCAAAAAATAAACTGGCAAAATTTAGACCGTACGAGTCACAAGTCGAATCGCGTGAATCATGTCATAGTTTCTTAGTTCAAGTTGGATCATATATGTGAATCGATTCGACCAAGACTCATGATAATCAACGACTTTTCTCAAATTGAGTCGGATCATATGTATGAATCAATCCGACCAATACTCGTGAACCAGGTTTGAACCGTAAATAGTCACTGAACAACTCAAATATAATATCGTATACATGAGTCGATCCGTCCAAGACTCGTGGCAGTCAACTAGTTTGACCAGGTCTTAACTGTACATGATCAAAAACCTAAAAATAAGAATCCTGTTAGAGGGACTGAACCGTGATAATAATGTCTATCTAGTTGGTTAGGGGGTGTCCTAATGGTAATGTAAATTGTCTAGATTACCCTTTTAACTTAAAATGGACTAATTTACCCTTCTAGATTTAATTAAAAAGACAGAATTGTCCTCCACTGTTTTTAAAACCTAACTGGATGAGAAGAAAGAAAAAAAAGAATCTGTCTTCTTCTTCATCTTCTCTTCACCTCCATAGCCGACCTCCATTAAAGATTGAAAATTCATCTTCTTCGATTAATAGGCGATTCAAAAAATTAATAACCGTTAATTGAAATCTATATCAGAGATGCCGAAGAAGAAAGTCGACAAAGATTGTAGTGATTATAATCAACCACATCCTCCAATAGTTCAAGAACAACAATTTCAAACCCCTCAGCCGGACAAATCAACGGGAATGACTTATATGAGGTAGGTTTTGAAAAACCCAGTTAGGGTTTAGTTAATTTTGTTCGATTTACGTTAGAAGATTTAAATTTCAATCGCAAGATGAAAATTGAAATTCAAAATTTTGGGTTCATGTGAGTTACGGTTGATTTTAATTCAATTACGAATCGTAATTAAAGATTTTGATGTTGTTACGGTTTGTAAGAGATGAATTAGCAACCGTAGATTAGTAAATATGAGAATAAAAGTGCAGTCACGTTTTTTTTTTTTGCAACCGTAACTTCACTTACGGTTGGTGTCGTCACCAACATTACGAACCATAACTATTCTTGCATGAAAACAAATTTAACAATATGAAATTTCTAGTAATGTATTCCAAAGAATGAAAGACGTATGTATTCATTATTAACCCACCAAGTCGGTTAAATAGTGAAAGGTAGAATCTTCGGTGAGAACTTCGTTTGCTAAAGGTTGTTCATCTATTAGGGGAGGTACACCCACGACCTGGACCAAAATATACCCACATTAGTGTAAACGAGACACCATAATGACACAATCTATAAAGTGACGGCTAGTAATGAAAGCGTCGTGGAGAACTCTTCGAGCTGCAACATCCAGTGATACTCGTATTCTTTCTAAGTGTTCCAGAGATAAGAGATATGTTCTTGGGCACTACCCGTTTCGTTATACATAGAAAATATGGGAGACACGTGTCCTTTTGGTGTAACAACTTTTAAGATTTCCTCTGCATAAGGTTGCCGGTACCGGTAGAGAGATGACTCTTTTTTTTCGCAATTTTGTGGCAGTCTCTCCAAATCTCTACGAGTGATAATATCGGCTGCGGATTCTTTCCTGACATGATGGCGTGGGCATCGTTATCTTCTTGAGGTTGCTTTCTTGACGTGTCGGCTCCTGCAGTAATCTGAAAATGTCCTGGGCTTGCTATGCTTGAGTTGGCGTAATAGGTGAGCCCCTTAATGACGATTTTAACGAAGATGCGCCAAACCTTCTTTGTTGTTGCGGACGTATAAATTCCCGGGACTACGTCGTGGTCTGGATCTACATGTTTTGCTGATAAAGAGGAGGTAGCGGATACTCCTGACCATAAAATGGTAGTGGTGGTGTAATAGAGGCAAACATTTGGTTACGTGATCTTTGCATGTGCCTTTCTAGAACTCCACTGGTGTTGAGATTTGTTGTCGACTATCCCCTGATACTAGAAAAACGGCTATGCTAACTTTCCCTCCATCTCTCTAGGCGTGGGCCCCTGGTGGGGTTTTCTGGTCCTTTCATCTGATATGGGAGATTTGCTAGTGCTTGGCTATCCAATGCGTTTCCAGTGGCTCTGCTTGAAAGAGAATTTTGGTGAAGCTTCTTAACGAATGGAACACCAGAATTGAGATTGGTTGCTAGACCTAAATTGAGTTTTTAATTATTGAATTGGTTCTAAGATCTACACTGTTTTCAAACGGTTGAAGAACTGATTTTCAGATGGTTGAAGAATCTAATTTTGTGACCGAGAGGTTGATCTCCGACTATGGTCGCCAATTTTTAGTACCTAAAAATTACTTCCAGGTAAAACAAAATGCACCGCTGTGGTACTTTCTTTTTAGGTTCGAAAATCAAAATCGAAGACGACAAGCCTAAACCACGATAGCAGCCGTTCCGTCCTGCTTCGGTCATGATAGAGAAGAAGATGGGTTGATCTTAGGGGATCGAAGCAGTAAAGTTTAAGAAATTGGAGATGGTATTGAATTGTGTTGTTGAGTATTAAAAACTATGAAGAATACAGAGCTTTTAGGTATGAAAGCTTGTTCTGTCTTCTTAATAGGCTAATTGACCTATTTATATTAGTTTAAAATACGCAATGCCAATCTCGTGAGTAGTGAAGGTAGTGAGGTTGTGGGGAGATGAAGAATATGAGGATGATGAGTATCATGTGAGATAAACTAAAGAAGTTTCTGGAAACTCCTTTTTTTACGAATCCATGATCTCTCAAACCGTTTGCAACCGTCACCACTACTTTAACTTTTCACACGCCGCATGTTGCCGTATACCACCATACCAATACCCCATGAAGAATCCCCCCATGTGATGTATTTTTATATTTCTTATGTGTTTTTGATAAATCGTAGATCTCATTTTATTTAGGCTAAATCGTAGCCATTGGTATGTCATATGTCTTATGGACGTTAAACTAAAGTTGTCGTGAAAACAACTTAGCAAAATCCATCTGTGGGATTAGGGAGCAATCGTTCCTTGTTGCGGCATACGCTGTCATGGCCGAAAATAGTGCACATAGTCTTGCCATTGCTTTGGCCACAGCTGTGAAGGCCGAGAATGACGCGCGGCATAGTGCCATAGCCTTGACCTAAGTTGTGATTGCCGAGAATAGCGCATGGCATGGTGCCATGGCCTTGGACTAAGCTTTTAAGGATGGTAACGACGCGCGACTAGGTGCCATGGGATTGGCCTAAGCTGCCAAGGCTGGTAATGACACGCGACCAGGTGCTACGGCCTTGGCCTAAGCTGCCAAGGACCAGAATGACGCATGACTAAGTGCTACGTACGGGAATGGCGTGCAATGATAGCGCGTAATTATGGTGCGTGATGGTATGTGCAATGATCGCGTGGCTAGGTGCCATGGCCTTGGCATAAGCTGCCAAGAGTTAGAGCACTTCTTGGTCAAACTCGCAAGCGTTGCTATCTCAAGCTTGTTTGCCAATTTTAGTGATCAAAACTATAAGTCTTGATTTCTAGTCTACTTATAGCTAAGTCTCGGATTAGGATAGAAAGTGTAGTTGAGCATTAGACTTCACGACGTTCATCGAATGAAGACGAAGAACTACTAAGGAGATCTTGTGGAACTTCATCAACAAAAGGTATGTGGAGACTGAAACTCATCTATCACTCATAAGTATATTTCTACTCTATCTCCTATTTGAGACAAAAGTCGTATAGCTATATAGACTTCATATTATACACATTTGATATTTCGAGCTGAGTTTAACTCGCTTACATATTTCACGAAATATGTGTTGGTAAGCTTTTGCTTTAACCAAGTTCATCTTATATACTTGACGAAAGTCAAAAGATGATCATATAAAAATCGCCTGGTAACATCTTATATGATTTGTGTGAGACAGTCATTTGATGTAGAATCGGAATGTTTCGTATTGATCATTCGATCACTTAAAAATTGCTTTGAAGCTAATAGTTTGTGTGAGACAGCTATTGTCGTCTTCTAAGAATCTTTCAATGATTGAAATGGGAGTATAGAACACTTAACCATAATTGGATTATAAGCACAGTATGCGTACTTGCATATGTGTTGATCCAAGACCGAAATGTAGTATGCATACCCGTATGCGTACTGGTGAGGTCAGGTAAAGTCCGGGAGCTAGAGTATGCGTACTTGTACGTATACTGGCGAAATCAGTTGAAGTCCGGGTACTATAGTATGCCTACCTGTACGCGTACTGGTTTCAACTGAAGCTTGGAAGTGTACGACAGTATGTGTACCCGTTTGCATACTGGCGAACACAGTTCAAGTCCGGCTACTTAGGTATGTGTACCCGTTTTTATACTTGAGTGGGTTATGTTCTAGAATCGTTTGTGTCATGGACTAATACATTTATATAATAAGGAATGCAATCTTTTGCAAACCGTGTCTATAATGTTCATGAATTGATTCGAGTGAATCAAACCGATTTTGCTTCAATTGTGTCTTGTATACTTCTATGAGAATACAAACAATTGAACAACTCTATAACTAGTTTCATTTGAGTCATTTGAACTAGTTGTGGTTAAGATTAATAAGGTTGATATTAAAGTGTTCATATGGATAACTTCGGTTAACTATTGTTGATCCAACAAGGTGTACACGTTTAGGTAAGGTTACCTATATCTAAATGAAGGTATATTTCATTTGTGTGTAAAAATCTTAGTTCGATCTAAAGGTTGAAAGATATTATCTTGAGTCTAATCAGGTTTTCATCTAACGGTGAATATTGAATGCTTTGTTTCCAAGATAACTATGATTGCAAACCCTGATTTGAAGACTATATAAAGGAGAACTCTAGTAAATGGGAAACCTAATCCCCACACCTCTTGTGTGATACTAGTTGCGACTAGATTCGATTCTCTTTTAACCTTCGGTTTTTCCAAAACCATGTAGGTTAACGACTTAAAGACTTCATTGGGATTGTGAAGCCAGACCCAACTATTTTCTCAGTAGTTGCGTGTTCTGATCTTACTGCTTTCTATCATATTGAGTACTATATTCTCTATGATTTGCTCGAGATTTATTCTCCGATAGGAAAGATAAAAAGTAGTCACAAACATCTTCGTCTCATCGTTTGTGATTCCACAATATCTTGTTTCGCTACCATACGATTAAGATTATTGTGAGGTGATTGATATTACTAAGATGTTCTTCGGGAATATAAGTCCGGTATATCAATTGGTTCCTGTTTACCTTGATTTATCAAAAGATGGAACAAAACCTCATAGGTATTTCCGTGGGAGACAGATTTATCTATCTCAATAGACTTTTCTGTGTGAGACAAATTTGTTTATCAAGTCTTCGACTTTGGGTCGTAGCAACTCTTAGTTATGGGCGAGATCAGCTAAAGGAATCAAGTGTGTAGAGTCCTGCTGAGATTCAGAGACGTAAGGAGCACAACTGTACCTTGATCAGTGTGAGATTGATTAGGGCTCAACTACATTCCAATGTGGTGTTCAAAGCTGGACTAGGTCCCGTGGGTTTTTTGCATTTGCGGTTTCCTCGTTAACAAAATTCTGGTATCTGTGTTATTTCTTTTCCGCTTTATATTTTCTATATAATTGAAATATCAAAGGTTGTGCGTAGTTCAATCAATTAGATAATCCAACCTTTGGTTGCTGATATAAATTGATTGACACTTTAACATTAGTCTTTGGTACCGTTCAAGTTGTTTCACATAATAATCAGGCTCGCGGATTTCTATCTGTTTGATTTGTTGATTACATTGTGAAACAGAGATATAACTATTTGTTATATTTCCATTGATTGAGTCTGACTGTCTAGTTGATTCTCTTGGAATTATATTGGAGTTTTTCCATACAGATTGCCTAAACGAAATATTAGGTATGGTTGTTGTACCCCCGCTTTTTCAATTTGTATTAGAGCAGGCAAACACGTTTAAGACCTTATAAGTCTGTGTTTGTAGCGATCTGACTCTATGGACAGAAGTGTTATCTCAGTAAATGTACCACCAGTCTTCGATGTCTCAAATTACTTATGGTGGAAAATTGTTATGCGTGCCTTTCTTCAAGCGTGAGATTTTCAATCATGGGTTTATGTTGTTAATGGATACAATCCTCCGATGGTTATAGTATACGGTGTCTCTATTGCAAAGGATGTTAGTAGATATGAACCAAACGAGATTCTTGCTGCAAAGAAAAATTATGACGGTTTAAATGCTATCATTCATGCCATTACCCAAGATCTTCAGCACCATGTGACTACGTGTACTCGGTCTAAAGATGCATGGGATATCTTAGAAACTGTATTCGAAGGGAATACCTCTGAAGAAGAAGCTACGCTTCAAAACCTAAATTATGATTGGGAAAACCTTCATATGGATGATGAAGATTCATTTGATGAGTTCAATCACAAAGTGTCTGAAATTGTTAATGCATCCTTTGGATTGGGTAAGACTATTCCTGAAAAGGACATTGTGATGAAAATTCTCAGATCGTTGCCAGCCAAATACGATTATAAGAAACATGCCATCGTTGAAGGAAATAACCTTAATAATTTATCCAGAAATACTCTGGTTGGGAAGTTAAAGATCTTTGATCATGAGTATACATCCAAATCTGGAAAGGATATTTCTTTCAATGCACAAAAGAACACTAAATTACTCGATAATAGTAAAAGTGTTGGCGTCTCTGAAGATGATCCTACTGAGACTGATTCATCAGATGATGATCTTGACAAGTCAGTCTCTTTGATCACAAGACAGTTTAGAGATCTTCTTTTGAAGAGAAGTAAACAGTTCACTAGAGATAAGCCTAGATCATCAGTTAAACCTCATAATCGTGTTCCTTCTAAAAACAGGGATATTGACGATACTGATGACGAGGATGTGCCACAGTGCTTCAAGTGTAAAGGATTTGGTCATTTTGATAATGAGTGTCCGAATCGCAGAAAATACACTGGAAACAAAGGTCTTGCTGCAACTCTTGATGAAATGTCTGATCACTATGATTCTAATGAAGACGAAAAATCAAGCGTTGCACTCCTCTGTGAAAATATTGATTTTGATAAGTATAGCAATACGTAAATCAACCTCGATATTCTTTCATAAGAAACTTCAACCACCTTGGAGGATAAAATGGATTTCTCTTTGTCTACTGGAAATTCTATTTCTAATTTTTCAGGTTCTACCATTTTTCTAGCAGCTTGCATAGCTATGGCATCTGAACCATCCTCCATATTGACATGTTCTTATTGTACTCTCAAGGGTCATGAACTCTCCAAATGTTTCAAGTACAAACATAAGATAAGATATGTCAACAAACTTCAACGAAGAGCTAATCGATTAGCAAACAAGCTCAAACTTGTTCAGAAGTCGTCTGAGGTATGTAAAATCATCTCTTCTCCAAAGAAGTTAATTTCCAAAGAAAAGATTAGACCACTATAGAAAAGAATTTGGCCTAAACAACCCGTGAAACAAGGTTCTAATAATTCCGTTCAAGAAGGTTATGGTGGACAGATTATTGTTCACCCTAGCACAACTTAATTGTGTTGTTGGTGTATCTTGTCTCATATGCCTGTTTTAAAAGAGACAAGAGTTTACACACTTCAGGCTTTAGGAAAAGAATATTTTTTTTGTTTTGTTTTGTTTTTCGCCTGTTTGGAATTCTTCCATCTTTTCATATCTAAATTGATATTGAAAGGACTTTCCCTGTTTGATCAATAAAAGAAGGTTAAAATCGATAATTCTGCCTTTTTTAGGGTTGGGAATTGTGCGTACGTGAATCTTCTTTTGTATAAAGGTTTCGTCACCCTATATTCCTTTTTCCTTCTCTGAAAAACTCTTTCTATCACAAGATTGCTTGTGAGCCTGATTTGTGAATTCCTCTCACAATATCATACTTGTATGGAGAATCCAAGCATTATATCTTCTGATGGAAAAGATGTTAATATGATTGTTAAGCCATCAATCATGAAGGAAAAAGATAAGTCTCCCGTCCCATCAACTTTGAAAAGAAAAAGAAGGAATGTGATAAAACCAAGAGTTGTTCCTTCAAATCTTCAGAAGTTTTCTGGTGTTCTTGAAGAGTTGATTGAAACAAGAAAGGAGATTCAGCAAATAAAGGCTATTGTTTTGAGGACTCTCGAAATTCAGAAGGCCCGGGTTCAACATAAGTCTAGAAGGTTTGTTGGAATTGACTCATTTCTTCATGAACCTTGTGTTCCAATGACTGTTGACGACAAGGAGTTCGGGGACGATAAAGAATTTTTTAGAGGCCTTAATGTCTAGGAAACTTCTTAAGAGAATTTATTCTTGTGTTTTAAGAAGGATAACTAGGGTTTGGAATATCAATTATTGTGAGTACACATAACTATTGCCAACGATTTTCATCTTGCAATGTTTTTAGATTTATTTATTTAAATTCTAAGTTATTTGGAAGATGATTTTGCAATATTAATCTTTATGGTTTTATATATTGCAACTTGTTATGGGATATGTGTGTTTACGTCCGTGAACTATGATTGTCCCATATACGCTCAAAAGTTAAGTCTATCATATGTCTTTATGCGAATATTAATGAAAGATAGAATGAACTTTTGATGCTCAAAGATTAAGTCTATTATATGTCTTTAAGCAAATATTGATGAAAAATAGAATGAATCTTTGAAATATTCTGCAGTATTGGTCTTTCCCTGATCCACTTCTTTGTGTAAGTACTGTGTGGCTCCGTAAGTTTTCTTATGTTGAGCATTTCCGATTAAATTAATCATGGGTTCTCTTGTGGTTAATTTAGTAGAGTTTTTTTTTTTTTTTTTTTTTGATACAAATTCATGTTTCATGTAATTTGTTAATGTCCAAAGAAATCCTTCTTTTCTTGTAAAAGTAAGGTCACTCTTGTTGTTCTTTCGGGAATGACATTTTATGGGGGAGAGTTCTTAATTGAACTTGTGCTTAATTGCCAAATCTTTGTGGGGAGTGCGGTTGTGGAATATTGTAGGAGTTATCTTGTATCTTTATAAACTCCTTGATGAATACACTAAGTTTCGACTATGTGAAATCATCAAAACAAAGTTGGTATGTTATCTTATAGTCATCAATTATCTCTATGAGAATTTCATTATGATCCCATTAGTTTTCGTACCTTTGCCAATTTATATTGACAAAAAGGGGGAGAATTAATGTGTAGTTCGCACTACAAATACATATGGTTTACGAATCATTATGTAAGGGGGAGTGGTTTTCATTGTGAGATGAAGTATTGACCAAGGGGGAGTGATACATATCACCATAGTATTGTTTTCAAAGTTGTGATACAATTGGACTTTGATGCAGTATAATATATAGTACAATGACACTGTATAACAATGATCGAGAGCAATTATTTTATCATTGTTATAGCTACGGATCTTCAACAACTATGATGCTGAGTTGAACACGTTCAGAATCACTGGAGTACTTGGAAGTGACGAAGATTTCGAGTAATGTTGAAGAACCAAGGAGATCAAGAATTTGGATGAGAAGCTACAAAGTTTATTTATTTTGTAATCCATATGTATTGATAGTTTTGTCACTAAAATTTACAAAGAGGGAGATTGTTAAAGCACTGCTCGGTCAAACTCGCAAGCGTTGCTATCTCAAGTTTTTTTTTAAGTTTAGTGATCAAAACTATAAGTCTTGATTTCTAGTCTACTTATAGCTATGTCTCGGACTAGGGTAGAAAGTCTAGTTGAGCTTTAGACTTCACTGCGTTCATCAATTGAAGACGAAGAACTACTAAGGAGATCTTGTGGAACTTCATCAACAAAAGGTATGTGGAGACTGAAACTCATCTATAACTCAGAAGTCTATTTCTACTCTATTTCCTATTTGGGACAAAAGTCATATAGCTATATAAACTTCATATTATACACATATGATATTTCGAGCTGAGTTAAACTCGCTTACATATTTCACGAAATATGTGTTGGTAAGCTTTCGCTTTAACCAAGTTCATCTTATATACTTGACAAAAGTCAAAAGATAATCATGTTAAAATCGCCTGGTAACATCTTACATGATTTGTGTGAGACAATCATTTGATGTAGACTCAGAATGTTTCGTATTGATCATTCGATCACTTGAAAATTGCTTTGAAGCTAATAGTTTGTGTGAGACAGCTATTGTCGTCTTCTAAAAATGTTTCAATGATCGAAATGGAACCTTAGAACACTTAACCATAATTGGATTATAAGCACAGTATGCGTACTTTCATATGTGTTGATCCAAGCGGAATGTAGTATGCATACCCGTATGCGTACTGGAGAGGTCAGGTAAAGTCTGGGAGCTAGAGTATGCGTGCCTGTACGCATACTAGCAAAGTCAGTTGAAGTTCAGGTACTATAGTATGCGTACCTGTACGCGTACTGGTTTCAACTGAAGCTTGGAAGTGTACGACAGTATGTGTCCCCGTTTATATACTGGAGAACACAATTCAAGTCCGGCTACTTAGGTACCCATTTGTATACTTGAGTGGGTTATGTTCTAGAATCGGTTGTGTCATGAACTAATACATTTATATAATAAGGAATGCAATCTTTTGCAAACCGTGGCTATAATGTTCATGAATTGATTCAGTGAATCAACCCGATTTTGCTTCAATTGTGTTTTGTATACTTCTATGAGAATATAAACAATTAAACAACTCTATAACTAGTTTCATTTGAGTCATTTGAACTAGTTGTGGTTAAGATGAATAAGGTTGATATGAAAGAGTTCATATTGCTAACTTCGGTTAACTATTGTTGAGCCAACAAGGTGTACACGTTTAGGTACGGTTACCTATATCTAAATGAAGGTATATTTCATTTGTGTGTAACAAGCTAAGTTCGATCTAACGGTTGAAAGTCTAATCAAGTTTTCATCTAACGGTGAATATTGAATGCTTTGTTACCAAGGTAACATTGATTGCAAACCTTGATTTGAAGACTATATAAAGGAGAACTCTAGCAACTGGGAAACCTGATCCCCACACCTCTTGTGTGATACTAGTTGCGACTAGAGTCGATTCTCCATTAACCTTAGGTTTTTCCAAAACCCTGTAGGTTAACGACTTAAAGACTTCATTGGGATTGTGAAGCCAGACCCAACTATTTTTTATGTAGTTGCGTGTTCTGGTCTTTCTATTTTCTATCGTATTGAGTACTATCTTCTCTAAGATTTTCTCGAGATTTATTCTCCGATAGGCAAGATAAAAAGTAGTCACAAACATCTTCGCCTTATCGTTTGTGATTCCACAATATCTTGTTTCGCTTCCATACGATTAAGATTATTGTGGGGTGATTGATATTACTAGGCTTTTCTAATAAGTCCGGTATATCAATTGGTTCCTGTTAACCTTGATTTATCAAAAGACGGAACAAGAACTCATAGGTATTTCTGTGGGAGACAGATTTATCTATCTCAATAAACTTTTCTGTGTGAGACAGATTTGTTTATCAAGGCTTCGACTTTGGGTCGTAGCAACTCTTAGTTGTGGGTGAGATCATCTAAGGGAATCAAGTGTGTACAGTCTTGCTGGGATTCAGAGACGTAAGGAGCGCAACTGTACCTTGAGCAGTTTGAGATTGATTATAGCTCAACTACATTCCAGTCCGAAGTTAACTTGTAGTAGGCTAGTGTCTGTAGCGGCTTAATATAATGTGGTGTTCAAAGCTGGACTAGGTCCCGGGGTTTTTCTGCATTTGCGGTTTCCTCGTTAACAAAATTCTGGTGTCTGTGTTATTTCTTTTCCGCATTATATTTTCTATATAATTGAAATATCACAGGTTGTGCATAGTTCAATCAATTAGATAATCCAACCTTTGGTTGTTGATATAAATTGATTGACACTTGAACATTGGTCTTTGGTACTGTTTAAGTTGTTTCACATAATAATCAGGCTCGCGGATTTCTATCTGTTTGATTTACTGATTACATTGTGAAACAGAGATATAACGCTTTGATATATTTCCATTGATTGTGTCTGACTGTCTAGTTGATTCTCTTGGAATTATATTGGAGTTTGTCCATATAGATTGTCTAAACGAAATATGGGTGTGGTTGTTGTACCCCGCTTTTTCACCAAGGCCGAGAATGACGCATGGATGGGTACCATGGCCGGAAATGACGCGCAATGATTGTGTGCAATGATGGTGCGCCATGGTGTGCGCATTGATCGCGCGGGATCATGCCATGGCCTTGGCCAAAGCTTCCAAGGACGGAAATAGTTCGCGGCTTATGCTATAGCGCAATGGTGGGTATGCTACACGCCATATTTTGCCAAATTGTGTTAGTCAATGCTATGGATTTTACCGACTGCTTTGGGATGATTCCAACTAGGCCATTAATTTATTCTTATCATAGCTGAAGCATTATAAGCTATTACAACTGTATTGTGGCCTTGGTTATGTCTAGAAAAGATGTTATAGGGCATGCAATATATGCTATGGTCTTGGCTATGCTTAGCCAGTACGCCGCAATTATTAGGCCATCGATCATGATTTGATCACCATATGGCTATGAGCTAGGGCTTGAATTCATGGTAGTATGCGAAACCTAGATTTAAAGTTTTAATGTTATTCCGACATAAATTTGAATACGAGAGTGACACTATAATATGTTCAAGGAACTCAGCCGTGGGAGTTTGCGACTTGAGACGATAATGATATGACTATGTATTAAATATGATGCCCTCAGTAGCATATTAATTCAAAAATGGTGTTAAATCCTTTTCTGAATACAAGTTATGCCGTTTACTAATCTTTGTTATAGTATTGTCTCGATCTTGTATCAATAGTCAATCACACAAGTTATCTTGTTATTGTATTGTCTCGATATCGTATCCATAGAAAATCACACTAAGTGTGAACCGAATTGTCGTATTGTCTCGACTTTGTCCATAGACGATCACGTTCGGTAGAGGAATTATAGGTTGATAAATAAAAGATTGTGGTGTATTTGGGTACCCTCGTCTTTTCAATTGGTATCAGAGCATGCAAACACGAAAAGATCTAACAATCTGTGTTTGGTGCGATACAACCTATAAGATTTGAATCAAAATGGTCACAGTTGAACCTGTAAATGATCCAGTTAACGAAAAACAAGATGAAGAATCAATACCTAATAAAGTCATCTTCTGTGAATCTACTTAACAAGTTGATCAGTATAATGAAGATTCTGATGACTGGCAAACTTGCCTTGAAAAACAACTTGATGAAATTTCCGAAGATGATGACTCAGAAATTGATCAAGATGTAGAAGAAGATATCTCTGTATTCTCTTCGTTATTAGGTGATGTTTCTACAAAAAGGCTTTCTACCTCATATGTTGTTGGACTTCTTGCTCCTCTTTGCAGAGAAAATAGGAAACTGAGAAAAAAAATCTCTGGCTTTTATTCTGGATATCAGAATGCTCGATATCTTCTTAAGGATTGCAGAGAAAGCCTGAACTCAAAAATTCTTGATTATAGAATCTCTGTAGGAAATATTATCTGTTTAATAAGAAACTTTTTGAAACTGAATCAAGAATTAATTCTCAACAATTAATGTATAAAGAAAAAGAGGAGTTTGTTCCCTCCAAAGAGAACCTACTAAAGGTCGACCTTGTCAATGCTTTTGACAAAGTTAATCTCTTGGAAGAGGAAGTTGCAATATAACACCCCGTGTTTTTAGCATGGCGCATGCTAAAAGATGCCCCATGGCCTGAGAAGAGGCTTCTGATGAGGTGTCAGACTCACAAAAGATATATTCCTACTCTTCTTACACTAATAAGTAGCACAAGCATAAGCAGGTTCGTTCCTAAAGGAGAGTTGAGCTAAAGTTGTCGATTAAATTTCTGAAAATATGAACAATGCAAAAACTACGATACAAATATGAATGTGAACAATGAGGATGAGAATTGTAATGACCCGTCCCTCCACCGATACTGTCTCCACTTAGCCACTGTGGTTATCCGGCAGTGTGGGGTTTTCAACGGGCATCGCTGCGATAATCCAGCAGTAACTTCTCGGATGGTCACCCATCCCTGGATTACTCCCGCTCGAGCACGCTTAACTGTAGAGTTTTCTGCCAACTCTGAAGCCAATTGTGCTGAAAAGGCCTCGGTGTTAGGAAAGGACACACCATTACCTATATTCCATTCCATCGACGAACCACAGCCGAAATCGGGGTATTACAATACCACCACCTTAAATTGGAGCCGTCCTCGGCTCCGGAATATATTTTCAAGCCCAGATCTCCGACGTTCCCTGCCCCTCATGAGAAGCACCTTGAACAACCCCGTCTAGCGTGCCCTCCCACCCTCGGCAGGTGACCCGTCGTCGGCTCTGATACCATTTGTAATGACTCGTCCTCCACAGATACTGTCCTCACTTAGACACTGCGGTTATCCGTCAGTGTGGGGTTTTCAACGGGCATCGTTGCGGTAATCCATCAGTAACTTCCCGGATGGTCACCCATCTTGGATTACTCTCGCCCGAGCACGCTTAACTGCAGAGTTTTCTAGTAACTCTGGAGCCAATTGTGCTAAAAAGGCCTCGGTGTTAGGAAATGACAAACCATTACCTATATTTCATTCCATCGGCGAACCACAGCCGAAATCGGGATATTACAAGAATGATTTGAGGTTTTTTCTCCACTAGTGAACATGAATCTTCTTCAAAATACATTTATTAACAATCCTAGACAAGTTATAAGTTCAACAAGTTTATTAAACTCCAAAGTCACTTCGTAAAATAAGTTCTCTACTCGTGTGTAGTCAATCAAGGCACTTTGAATAAGCTCTCTAGTGTAACTTAACTAACCGGTATGTTCTATGAGTCGAATTGAACCTAACCACATGCACGTAAGTTCGACATGTTAACTTAGGGTTGTCAAATACACATCAAAATCCACAAAATCCCATTGCAATGTTGATGTTTTGCTACTTGTGATTATCTTACCATAACAATTACGGATTACGGTTCTAAAATCTAGCTTTAATATTGCAAACAAGATATCTAATTGGCCAATCAAACACCCTGCAAACAATTCATGGTCATAAGAACGGTAGAAGACAAGTAATAAAACGATATTGAAAATCATAAAATCAAGTCACATAGCTTTTGAAATATCCCCAATCAAACAAGAAATTAGCTACACATGGAGTTCATGGCAATTGTATGAAAAGAAAACAGAAAACTAGAGTGCAAAACCAGTCAAGCAATAGCAGCTGGTGGCACGGACTGATGGCGCTGTGAACTGGTGATGGTGGACTGGTGATGGTGGACTGGTGAAGTTGTGCTGCTACTATTGTTTCAGGTTGACTGCATACTAGGAAACTGGTGGAGGTGTTACTGTCGGCAGGTCCTAGTGCTGCTGCGAACAGGTGGAAGTAGCTGCTGGAGACGAACAGGTGGTGGTGAGACGTGAACCGCAGGTGGTATAGGTGAAGGATGCACAGCCCTGGTGGTGGTGAAGGTTGGAGATGGAATGGCGATGATGCTGGAGATGGTAGTCGTGAATGGAAAGTGCGGGTGGGTGTATGATATGGAAGTGGTGATGGCGTGGTGATGTATGAAGGTGGAAAAGGGTTTGTCTGCTCCTCTCTGTAGAGATGAAAAACAGTGGTGAAGAGGTATTAGGATATATCTCCCTTTTTTTGCTTCAGCTTCTCTATGCTTTTTATAGCTTTAACCCTCCCTGCAAATTCGAATCGGAGTACGACCCAAGTTCCTTTTTCTTCTCGACTTCTTAAAACAGGTCTCAATCTGCACCCTTCATCAAATAAACAACGGCAGCAACTTCCTTATGTGGCTGCAAAACTCTATTTCGCTGACTTCTCCCCGTTAAACTTAAAAAATTGTCACAATTCTAACCCAAACACCGTGTCTCATTCAGCTTCGATTTCATGTCCTAATTCTTCATGGTTAGCCGCGGTAGGACTTGGCATGGGCATCGGTTCAGTGACATAACTTGGCAGCAGAAATGGTTCAGGTCTTCTACCAATCACTTGTCGTGCGTGTATCAAACTGGCCTTGGCTAGGTACTTGCTATGTATTGGAATTCCACGAATAACCCTTCCCTGCAAATATTCAAATTCACAAACACACAAACCCATAAGTACTATTGAAATTAGGACTCTAATCTTCTCCATCTACTGCCAATAATCATCTCTAACACAAAGACAACAGAACTGTGCTTCAATCTTCTCCCTTCAGTCCATCTGTTTGCCAACCAGAACCTGAGACTTCAAGTGAGTTTCTTGGCCTGGAGTATCATTCAGAAACTCAATTAGAATCTAACCCATCCTTCCTCTTCCTCTGTAAACTCTGAAATCACTTCAATATACTCCTTTCACTGCTCAAATCAACGGCAACAACTGCCATTCTCCTGTAAACCCAAAAATCAACTCTGTCCGTGGTTCTACACCCACCAGACTCATGGTCTTGCTGATGACAAGTCTCATCCAGCTAATTTGGCACTGAACTTGGTTCAGGAATTTTCACAAACAACTTGTCTACCTGAAACTGATAACACAGACTTGAGCTTGCTTTATTGATTCTTAAACCCATTTATCTCCGTCCCTGCGACAATTCAATCACAAACCATTTTTAAATGCGTCTCAAACACTCAACAGGCCTGAACCTCCTCCATTCTGTGAATCGATGGCAGAAACATAACTTCTTCCCAGTATCATCGGCAGTAACAAGTTCTTCTTCACTGACTTTTCTTGGTAGCAAAACTCAGCCTCAAATCCGAATCTACATCAAACCCATCCTTCAGGTTCATTCAGAAGTCAAATCTCTTCTTTAATCTCTCCGTTCATTGCCTATTTCAATGGCAGCAAACTTGCATTCAGCTGCTAAGTTCTCGGCAGATCAGTTCCTAAAACAAAATCACCAAACTCGCAAGACCTCCCTATCCCTTGTCATGAATTCGAACCCTATCCCTTGTCATGAATTCGAACTCTCTCTGAACCCTTGGTACTCAGCCATCGAGCCTAGTCTTGCCGGCAGTTGGAACTGGTGCAGAGCTCGTAAAGCTGAAATGAGCTGGGACTTGACTGAACTAGGGAGAAATCTCAACCTAGCTTTAGTCTTTAGGTTATAGAAGTTGGTGGCAGCCCTGAGCAAATATGATACGGTGCTCCAGCAATTTCCTGTTTTTGACACTTTAAAGCCATGGTGCTTCTGTACTTCGACTTCGCCAACGCGGAATGTCTCCGAGCAATGAAATTGGGTCTCTGTTCCCTTGTTTTATGTCACATGACTCCATTGTACCTACAAAAAGCAAAACAAGCGTACTATACAATAAAACAAGAAAACTTACTTAGAAAAACCATAAGAAAAAGATATTCAAATGATGTAATTTAGGCACCTATCAGCTTCATGCAAAGCTTATGTTGCTTGGTAAGAGGTAGATTGGCTTAAGGCCAATATCGCGCCAAAATGGCGCATTATGTTTGGCATTTGTCCAAGGGACAAATCTCGCATCAAATTATGCATTAGGCCAGTTGGGTAGATGACCTAGAGCCTTGCAGCGCATCCTTTGCGCATTATGAAGGCTATTGGCCTAGACCAAATATTGCACAATCATTGTGCATCAGGCCAGAGAGGGCTTGCCGAGTGACTATTGCACAATCACTGTGCATCCGGCCAGAGAGGGCTGGCCGAGTGAGTATACGTCAGAATAAATGTTGCGCAATCATTAGAACCGGGTCTGCCAGTCGGGTGGTTGATCATGAACGAGTGCCGGTCCACCAGCAGGTCAGAGAGACAAGTAAAAAAATCAGTAAAAAGAGAAGAACATCCTTTTATCTTACTGTCTTTTGATCATTCATATTCCAACTGGGTTTTCAGTAAATAGAAGGTTTTTGATGAGTGATTGTGTTTACACAGAGGTTTAGAGAGTGATAGGAGAAAAAAAAGTAGAAATAGCCAGAACGAGTGTTGCGCAATCATTATGCAATAACCAAAACAAGTGATGCGCAATCATTGTGCATTACAGAACAGAAACTCAGCAATCATTCCCGGTTACTCAGAAGTATATGGCAACGACCATGAATAGTGAATCAGGCATGTCAATCCTCTGCCCTTTCCAAAGTTGTATAAATGTCAAGTAAACATATATAGGAAGGGGTAGTTGGTTGAAGGTGCATATGTGGACTATGCACCAAGTAAGCTTCATAGCTTAGCTGAAAGAGTATAAATGATGCGTAAGCCTCATTTATAGCTGCGTAGCCTTGCAAATAGGGAATTTGATGCTTAGAAATCATTATGCCATGTCACAGACTCAGTAATGCGCAATTTTTCTGCATTTTGACAGAACGACCTATACGGACTAGGCTATTACCATTATTGCTTAGCCACGTCCTTGCAAAGGAGTTTGGATTAAGTTGCTGTCCCTTCAAGGATGAACTACGGTATGTGCTTGATCCCTTTAGAGTAGGGAAGGGTACATAGGTATCCGCAATGAGTTGCAGCATTGCCGGTCCAGCACTTTGTCGCTCATATCATCTAATTGCGAGATGAATGCACCATTTTGGCCTCTCATATCATCTGGCTCGGTATTGCGATGCAAGAGATGATTGTGGCCACACTTGATGAGGCTAGTTGCATGCCATTCACTGGATGCTCATATTGCCTATCAAGCTACACGGAGTTAGCACATGTACCAATTGTGAATTGGGCATGGCCTAGGAAGTAAGCCACATAAATATGAAAGTTAGCGGATCTTGCATAATCCTAAGGAAAGTACGGTGTGATCCTAATTGATGCACCCTTGGAACGAGCAAGACAAGTACATGCTTTCAGCAATGCCTAAGCTAAGTGAAGAGGGGGTATTAGGCCTGCAATGGCCTATGCGTAATCCCAAGGCATGCCTTATGCCTGGACAAGACTCGGCAGTATGACGGTTACTTAGCTAGATAGGAAATTCAGTGATGAATTTCCTACGTTGAGGCAAGGCTTTATACCCTTGATCTGTGGTAAGTTGGAACTGTGTGGAAGCTAAGTTAGCCGCATCATGCTCCACGAGCATGCTTGTAAGGTCAAATGAACATGCATTTGCCTAGATTTAATGCCCGGACTACAGCAACATCATGGCACATCGGGGAAGTTATGGCCTACGCGCCTAGGCACGCCAGGCATAATTTTCCGGTCCGTCACATGCAAAGTTAAAAAGGCTCAATGATAGCACAATCAATTTATTTTCTTTGTTAGAAACAGGAAGAAGTCATGGTGATACGCGTGGCTTGGGATATAAAGGAATCAATACTCCTACAAACAACAAGGAAATAAAATTTGTAAAAGCTGCAAGTTCTCCCACACCATAGGATCTACCTAAACCAACTAAAGTTCATGATCTACCAAAGATCTCGAGTGAGATTTTGGAAGAGAACATTTCTACAAGTAATCATATTGAGTCTCCAAAGATTAAAGATCAGTATGGGAAAAATACCAGAACATCTCACAAAGGTAATCCTAAAACCTACACTCCTTCTAGTAAGCATTGTTACTACTGTGGAAATAAAGGTCATATGCAAAGGAGTTGTAAGAATCGAAAGATGCAGGATGCTCTATCCTTTGTTTCAAAAGAATTGAGAAAATTTACTTCTAAAAACTTAGATCACCATTGTCCTGTTATGAGACAAAAGAACTATTCGTATAGTTCACATTTCCGTCCTACAAGGGTTATCCCTAAAAGGAACAATAAAAAGAGGAATAAACCTTTGTCAACGAAAATGTAAGATCTAATGTTCCGACTTGGAAAAGTGCAATGCTGCATGATATGAAATAATTATTTCATCATAAATCCTCCTACAAGTGGATGCCCAAGTCTAAAGTAAAAATAAAATAAAAAATGAGTCATCTAAAGAAAAGACTAAGGTAAACAATAAAGTTTTGACCTTAGATAAAGATGATTATGAACGTCTAATTTTTAGACTAAAAAAGGATCTAAAGTCATCCAGTGATATCGATTCACAGGTATCTTTCGAAAATATACTACAATGTGGAAGACAAACGAGGAAGTCAATCAGGAGTCAATGATTACTTAAATCTTATTGGTATGCATTTTTTTTTAAAGGGAATAATTTTCCTTTTTGTATACTTAGGAAGAGTTTTGGTTATTTTTAGGTAATCAAAAGGGGACTTTCCTTATTATATGCTTACTTCTGAAATTTAAAGGTTTCTTTCTTGAACCATCTGAAAAGGCTATATATATATATAGATTTAGACTTGCTATTCTTCATACAATATCAAGTCACCACAAGATATTGCATAATGCTCTCTCCTTATGTAGAGAGTGACGAAGACTTAACATAAGAAATTTTGGATGTAATTAACTCCTGCAGATTTATGCCTCTTTCGAAATAACTACATATTATTTCTTTTGTAAAGAAGGGAAGAGAATATAATGATGTTGTCTGTAAATTTGTTCGAAGGAATAATGGAACTCATTGGGAGAAGGGATTTCCTCAAAGATGATATTGTTGCTGCTAAGATGGGAATTTATGGATATGAGCATCGTATTGCTAACTATCAGTGGCCTCTAAAACAAGAAGGTGATGAGGCCGAGTGGAGAAGAAATTTGGACTACTGCAAAAGTAATCTAAGCTGAGAACCTTCTGAAGGAAATCTCAAATAAAGCATGCAAAGCAAAAAGAAGATTAAGTTCTTATCTAAAGTTAGGCTATTCAATATGTTGATTTATTTCGATATTTTTTAGGTCCTAGTTGAATAAACTATCATGATTATTATTTATGAATAAAATTATTATTTTATAATTTTTGTGTGATAGTTACTGTTACTTAGCATGTGAATGAATTATACTTTTGCTATGTGTTTTTGGTTTATGAGATGTCTGATTTCGGTTTTTATGAACCTTAATATTCGATCTCATATGATGTAACCCTTATGATTTGTGTGGCTTTTTGATTTAGCGGGATTAAGTTCTAGCCATGTTGATAGGCTTTATCAAAGGATCATAAGGTGTTCCGATTGAAACTCATATGTGAAAAGTCACAATATGTTGAATCAATTTGTGTTTACATGAGTTATGTTTAGCATAACATATGTGTTTCGGGTTTTCAACTTTTGCTATTGGCACGCATTAGTTAAAACCGATTCAACATATGTGATTCTGGTAAAGGTTTCTTTTGTTGTTGTTCTTTTTTTCTTGCGAGAGGATGACAACACATTGGGGGAGAGTTCTTATTTGAACTTGCGCTTAATGATATATCTTTCTTGGGAGATGTGGCTGCGGAAATTGAGGTAACGACTTTGTTAGTTAATCGTTTTCTTGTTTAAGAAAAGCTTGTTTATATTGCATATATTTTGCTTTTTCTTAACACAAATTTCGGTACAATTGATATGTTCCATTATATTGTGTATGTGATTCAATTATTACCGGTTAAGAAAAACTGTATGAATTTATTTGACTTATTGTTTGGTATCTTCTTTATTGTTGGGTATTAAGTGTTTTTGCTTAACAAAATTCGGTGCAATTACGGTGCTGTAATGTTTATATTTGTTCAATTGCTTCCGGTTAAGACAAATAATTGTGCAAGTCAATTTATTTTGGTTTGTATCTATTGTTTAAGGCTTAACAAAATATGGGATCATATGTTTAGTCCAATTGATTCCGGATAAGAGAAACTAAGTTAATTCTGATCTTAGTTAGACTTATCAAATTGGAGGATTCAGTTATTCAAGACTAATTAAATGCCTTGACAAGAAAAACTAGTTAACTAACCTAGTGTTTGTCTTGTCTAAAGGGAAAGGTCTAAGTTATTATTTGAATAATTAGAGCCTGATGAGAAAAATAAAGTTAATTCTGATCTTTATTTTGGTCTTATCCAAACAAGCAATTGTGCATACGCAATCACTACACCAAATTCCTGGATTAGTAACAGCAATTCGTAACGGCTTATGGGCCGTTACAAAATTCCGGTCACAAGCTTGGTCACACTTGGGTCATAACACCTTTAGAATGTGTATGTGCCATTCACATGCGTGGCATTATGTTTCCACCCACGATGAGTTATACCAGAGGATATTTCCTCCCATGCGTGTGCGATTCACATGCGTGCTTTTGAGTATATCTTAGCAATCAGGATTCATTTTCAGTTTTTTTTTTCTTTTCTCTCTTCTGCTCCTGCTTTTTTCTTTCGTCTCCTCTCCTCTCAGGACAGAAATCGTATTAGCCGAGAAACCATCACAGAAATCTCTTTAATCTTTTCAATAGCCTTCAATCATCGATCTGTGTAAGTATTAATCATTATAAGTTTTTCGATTTTTAAGGTTTCATCTTTCTTTTTAATCTATCTGTTTTTTAAGGCTTCATTTCATCAATTTTTTAGGGGCTTCATTTCAATCGATCTGTTTCATCTTAGTTTCGTTTTGTTAATCTTCTTCATATAAATCTAATTCGATTTCTTTTTTCTAATTTCCTATTAGGGTTTGAAGAATTTTGAAGACTTGAAGAACTTTGAAGAATTTTGAAGACTTAGAAGGTATAGGTTTCGAAAAATTGAACTGATTTTAGGGTTTTATGTTAATTTCTATTTTAGGGATCAGAATGTTTACATCTACTTTGTAAGCTAATTTCTAGTTTGTAAGCTAATTTCAATAAGTTCTAGTTTATAAGCTATTAGTGCTGATTGACATAATTAGCTTCACTTGATAGATGTTTACATACTATAAGTCTATAACATCTTTTGATCCACTAGTGAGAGTGATGTGTATATTCTCAGTATCCTAGTTCTTCACAGTTCTGACTTCATTTTGTGTTGTGCTTATTGTGCTTTTCGTTTAAATGACAGTTTTTGATCCACTAGTCTTCCTGTGTAAAGATGCATACTGCTGTTAAACATGGTGTAGTTTTTTTTGCCTTAGAAGCATACTAAGTTGAGTAGGCAGAGTGCTACCTGATAAAGGTACACTGATGAATGTGTACATTGAATTGTAATATTCATTGGACTCTGTAATATCAACTTGTTTACCTTCTAGATTACCATTTAAGTACTTCGCTTGTATACTTGATTGATTTCCTATTTCTTACAATTGTATTCAATTCTGGTGAGAGAGCTTATGGACTTTGGTTTGTTGCAGGACCAAAGATAGTGCCAACTTATGAAACTTCATCTTACCTGGTTGCAGTTAACTAGTTAAGTATCTTTGCCTTTCCTAATTTCATATTCTATACTGACAGAATATAGATGAATGACTAGGAGTGAAGCTCTTAAAACTCTTGACCTGCAAATTAAAAAGGAATATGAACATCTTGCTTAGCCAGGGGAAAGATCTATCCAAATAACCTTGTTAGTGCCAGTTTAGCTAGACATCTATTATTCAATCTCAAATGCTTGGCCAGGGAGTTTCATGTTTGCTGCTTCTTAAGGACTTGAACAATTAATCATTCCTGTCTTAACTCAACTAGAACTGAAGCTGTCTGTTTAAGGAAAACCTTGGCATGGTCTGAGAAGTGGTGCTGACACATACATGTTAATGTTGATATGCAGGGCACTCAAAGAAGAGAAATATTCTTCCCGGAGTGGGATTTTCCCTATGCTTTAAGCCAAAGAGGATGAAAAGGTGAAATCTACACTGTCAATCCCCTTTACCCGTCCAATCACACACCTCTATGTGAAATAAGGACTAAATCTTACCTAATTTTATATCATAATCGCCAGCCAATGAAAAAAGTATTTAGACTAGAGGAAGAAGCGAGAATCATGACGGATGTTCCAGGCTGGAAGGTCGGTGAAAGCATTTAACACTCTCCTTATGTCTGGTAAGAGGCTTGCATGTATAACTTTGTAAAAGTGGATTATTTTTTTTTGTCTTGGTTTACAGCTGGTGGACATAGTTCTTTCAGTTCGGACATTTCTCTGCTCCTTCTTGAATTAGATTCAGAACCATGATAATATGTTACCTGGAGTCAATTTTAGTAGACTATCTTTGTTTGTTGTATGGAGTTTAAAGACAGGATAATAAAAGTACTCATGTGTTACAAATGCTCTAGTTAGTGCGTTTTGAGTTGTATGTGAAGATGACGAAGAATACTCTGAGGAGGATTTACTTGCTGCGTATTTTGAGTTGTGTTTTATTGCTTGTTTGCATTTACTTGCTGCGTATTTTGAGCATTATTTCTTCCAGTTTACTTGTCATAATAATGCTGCCTGTTGTATTTTGCAGGATTGCCTACATTGAGTTTTATGATGCCCAAGCTTTCAACTAAGCAAGCCTGCAAAGGATATAAAGCTTAGTTCCTCTATTTCATCAGAAAGGGTGGAGAACAAAGCAGCTTCAAGATTTGTAAGTTCCATGTATTCAAGTTTTGTAAGTTTTGTAGGCATTTAGTAAGTTTCTATGTGTTCTCGTAGAAATTTGGAACCTTCCATGTATTCCCTTAGAAATTTGATACTTAACAAAAAAAAAAAAAAGGTTTGGTACTTATAGAAATTTCAGTTCTTTTGTTATATGAATCTGATATGAATTGAATGAATATGATATGAATAAATTGAAGAAATTGTTGTTGAGTGTGGATAATGAATGTATTGAAAGGTGTATGCAGGGTATTGAATTCCGGATGAAAATGAACTACAAGTCAGCCTTGACCTGGTCAATATTGACTAGGTCAATGTTGACTGGCAGTAATTTTTTTACAGTTACAAAGAAATTCGTAACGGATCTAAGCTGTTTCAACTTGCCACGTAGTAACGGCTCCGGCATGTTACTAATTTGCCGCGTAGTAACGGCTCAAAGATGTTACGACCAGGTTGTTACAAAAAAAATCGTAACGGCCCTGAGCTGTTACTACGTGTCAATTCATAACGGCTCGCAGCTGTTACTAACGCCGTTACAACCCAAAATTCGTAATGGCCCCATTGCCGTTGCAAAAAATTTGTAATACCCCTTTTTGTAACAGGAAAGAGCCGTTACAACCCGTTTTAGTAACGTCTCAGTTATGTTTCTAATCCCTGAATTTGGTGTAGTGTTAATCGGCTCAACAAGAGAATTGAGTATCTTAGTCGAATTGTTGAACTATTAGGGAAAATTTCTTCGGGCAATTGTTTCCTTGATAACATATTGAAACTAAATTACTTTGTAGTTTCAGTTTTAATATTGGTTATCTAAAATGGTATGTGAAAACTTCGTGCTTAACTCTTACAGGTTGTTTACAAGTCTTTTAGATTTGTAAGATCCTTTCGGTTTGTCCCTTTATTTGCTCGAACCTTTGTAATTTTGTGACAAAAAGTGGGAAAAATATATGGAGTAAACAAGTGATTTGTAATCACTAGGAAATGATACATTAATCTACCTTCTCACGAGTGGAGGGCTGATCGACTAGATAAAAATATGAAATGAGACGCTGGTATACTACCTATTTTGTGGTTGCCTTCCATTCATTCTGCTAATACTTCCCATGCACTTTCTCCCCAGGCTCCAAAAGTGGGGTCACCTTCTTCCAGCTCATTCATTGATCTTGTTGAGCGTCAGTTGGGTCGATCGATTAACAGAAGTGGTTCTGAGGTGATTTCTCCCTGGATGACTTTGCATTCTACCAAACCTTTGGTTATGAAAACAGTACCGGATCCTAAACATCGTCTTCATACTCCTTCTGATATTTTGGGCGTGATGAGTGTGTCCGGCTCGGATCATTCCGTACATGATTATTCTCCAGGTGGTAGTGATGCTAAGGATGATGCTGAAGATCAGAGTTCCTCTTCCTCTGAATCTCGTGAGTATTTCTTTTATGGAAATTGTTAGTTTTAAGATTGACACGTGCCGGTCAAAACATTCTATTGTGATTATTTAATGCGTTTTTTGATCTATTTATACGCTTACAATCCCCATAGGTTTCATATCTTCTGATATATTATTTTACTTCTTCTTTCTCTTCTTCCTCTCATTTTTTATTAGGTCATCCGGAGCCAACTGCGTCGATCTCTTCGTCGTCCTCTCATCTCTCCGTTCGTTCTCCTATTAATCGCCCCTCTACTTCGAATCCGGTATGTATGTCTCCCCTCTCACTTTTTTTATTTTTTTTAAGAATGCTTGTTTATTCCTTCTCTTTCTTTCTCTTTTCTAGGACATGGGAAAGCGGGAAAATGTGCATGGTAAGGGAAACGGCTCGAGCTTACAAGCCAAAGGTAGCGAGTCGGGAAGTGTTAATCAGAAGCGGTAAAAGCCTTACCCAAAGACAATTCCTAAGGTATCGCGTGGTGTGGATACTGATGCCGAGCTAATGGCTACTCCGGAGGACCCTCAGTTTCAGTATCCTCGTGTCATTAAGGCGGAAAATGTTGGCGTTGATAATCGTTTTGTGCTAGTGCATGGATTCTGGGTTTATTCCGCCATAGCCGCTAATTACCACCGCATAGTGGAGAAGTTTGGTCATATGTGTGTTCATGAGGAGATGTATGCTAGTGCTTTGGTCGTGATGAATGAGGATCTATTGGATATAGGGGATGGTCTTGCTCATGCAGAGGAGGTTCCTATTGATCCGGCTATGCTGAGGCGGTCGGAAAGTCTTATTCATACATCTTTGCTTCTACAATTCCAGATTCAATGGTTGAAGGATTTGTTAGATGTGGCGAAAATGAGTCACAACGCGCGCCATGTGCTGCCCAAGAAGATCGAGGAATTGGATCGAGAATATGCGCGTCTGCTCAAAATTTCTCAGCCCAAGAAAGAGGCGTATGATGAGCTGATGGCAAATGTTGGTCGTGCTACTGCTGAGCTAAAGACTGCCCGGAATGCTGCTGAAGAGGTTCGCGTGTGTCTCGAGAAAAAGAGAGCGGAGCTCGCTGCGTTGGATGTTTGATTATTATATTTTCCTTTTCCCTTTTATGGATGGTTCTAAAAACAGTGATTCCTTTGTTTGTGTATTTGGTTATGAACTCTTCCCCCCCCCCGGGCCCCCCCCCTTTTTTTTCCGTTGATTATTATCTTGGATTTATCAATATCATTATTGCTTTGTTATTATCATTATTATAGTTAGGTAATGATTAGCGAGTAATGAATGCTTTGGTGCTTATCTTACTAATATACAGAAAATTTTTGGTAGGAGACCCCCTAGATTACCAACTAACCCTCATTTAAATCATCATGTTCTAACAAATTGCGTAATTTCCTTAAAACGAAAGGGTATAACAGTAAAATCGGATTTCTTTCTTCTCTTTCTCTCGATTATTCCCTAATCTCTTCTCTAATTCCTTCTCTCTACGCAGCAGTATCGACGAAAACCTCCCCTGCACATCATCTTTTCCCCTCTAATTCGAATTTTTGCTTGCAAAATCGTGCCTAATTATCTCAACCATGTAGTCACAGATTCAAACTGTTAGCGCATAGCTCGGTTGAACCCACCAAGTATTGGTATGTCAAGTTTGGTTGTCATATTTTAGTGAATCAAAACTCATTTAAATAGTCTCTTGATTATATACTAGAGTCAACTTCGTATAAGTTAGCTTGAAAGTATTAGGATATGAGACTTACAAGTATTACGTGAGACTTGAAGAATGTAAAGAAGTATGGAGCTACAACGACAACATTATCCTTCCTCTTGAGGTTAGTAATATTTGAATTAAACTGTTTCATTCCCTAACGTATCTTTCATGTCGTGGATATGGAAAACATAACTGCGAAGCTGTATATGATACTCTAGTTAGACATAGAATTAAGGAATACAGTACGAGGTTTATTGCTTAACCATTAAACTTTGTATATAAGACACCGACATAGTCGTATGAATGCTATTGTGATTATGTATGGGTATGAGTGAAGATTTCATCCTAGGAAACAATGTTTTACATTCGTTTAAAGGAAGTAAGTTCATAAACTCGTTTTATGAATCGAAAGGGAAATCGCTAGGCTTATTGGTATTGTTATTCATTGCAAATATATTTTGAATTACCAATATGTGTGTTTAGTATAACCGCTCATAAACTTGTTTATGTATCTTGGTAAAACTATTCACAAGGCCTGACTTATGAATTGGTATGAATTTTATTAGTGAAACCGATCTTAAGTAATCACTCAAGATGGTATGATTGATGCCTTGTAAATAACAACTTTTATCTAGCCATTGGGGAACCGATCCTAGTAAGAGGTGTAACAAATTTACAAAAGGGGAATCGATCCTTGTAAGAGGTACAACACGTTTTTAGTAGATGGGGGAACCGATCCTATGAACATGTGCAACAAGTTTGTAGTTTTGGGGGAATCGATCCTATGGACATGTGCAACTGAATACAGGTAGTTACCATAAGTTGTGGGGAGCCGATCCTAGTACCTAGTCAACCGAATTTTTGGTTACTAGTGTGACTATGCACAGTACTCACATGGATGTAGAACCGAACTTGTTTTGGTAGAACCGAACTTGTTTTGGTAGAACCGTGAAACCCATGATTGGTGATTTGATAGGATAATCAATCACATAGTTCTTGGAATTCAGACGAACCAATTCTAAACTTGTTTGGAAGTGTGGCAAATCGTTTCCAAGATTGTAAGTATGAAAAAGGACTTGAGAAGTATAGATGTTGACATACTTTGAACATGTGTAGTAACTCTTATTATTAATTGTTCGAAGATATTCCTTATTAGCTAAAGGAGAATCCCAGGATCGCAATAAATTGAGAATTTTTTAATTAAGGTTTCTTAGTTTTTATATGCTATTTAATTTCCAGCAACTAAATGCATATCTTTAGAAAATAATAATTAGTAATGTGCATTTACTGATTATAGATTTTTCTATTGGGATTTCGGTCAATATTTGGACAGTCATTTCCAGGAGTTATGAAAACCGATTTTGTGTTTATTGCATATCTTTTAGAATATTCTGTTTTGGAAATTCCATGGTGTCCAAACTTCCTTGTCTATAAATACTGAAGTTTGCATTCCTAACAAACTAATCCTCAGAGCCAGCAAAACTACCTCAGTTGTGTTGTTACTGGTGGAGCCGCCTATTCGGAGAGGAAAGTAACCTAATTAGGCGAAATCTCTTACGGCCGCTCAGTTTAAAGACTTCTTTGGGATTGAGAAGCTCTATTTGTACCGTTGGCGGAAAACTAGATAATTGCAGTTTATTTTAGTTTTTGATTGATTTGATTGACTAACGGTGGTTAAACTTTGATTGCACCTAGTTTTTTTATGCTTGAGAATCTTCTCTTCTGATATAAGATTCACTCAAACTAGATCGAAGTTTCGACGGGGATCTTTAGACTGTTTGTAGATCTAAATACGTCTTGTGATAATCCAACGTTAACAGACTCTGTTCTGTGTGTGATTGATCACAAGAGTTTCAAGTTGATTGTGTGCAGGTGCTGATTGAAGATTCAAGAAGCTTTGAAGACAATAAAACTTTTTGGGTTCATAATCTTTGGTGTGCACAATACTTGTTTCGGCTGGAAAGGGATCCAACTATAATCGGTTTATCCTTGTGATAGATTAGATTGATTAGTTGAGTAGATCGGCATCAATACACTTCTTTGTGATTAATAGTATTGATTGCATAATCTAGCAATTACTTCGGTAGTTGTTGAGAGATTGATCTAAGGACCCAACAAAGGAGTTTATTGGTTAAACGGAAGAGCCTTTGTAAAACTCATATCACTTTGTTTGAAAAGAGTTGTTATCGAACAGATTTGTTGTTCCTTTACTGTTTGGAATACGAACCAAAGGAATTGTTCCAAGTGCTTGACTTACTGCAAGTTGGAGGCGCAGGGATACTGAGTAAACTAGGTGAACTATAGGTTTAGTTGCTTGGTCTCAACTATACGAAGTTGGTTTGATTTTGTATAACGGTTTAATTCTGAGAGTATTCAATTCTGGACTAGAACCCGGGGGTTTTCTGCATTTACGGTTTCCTCGTTAACAAAATCTTGTTGTGTCTTTTACTTTTTTATTTCCGCAATTATAATTGTTTTATTATAATTAGAAGTAAAATACACAAACGTTAATTCCTATTTTACTTGATAGACAATCCCTAGAGTTTGGTTAAGTCTGAACCTATTATCAAGTAAACATACTTCGTTGTTGTATTGTCTCGATCTCGTATCCATAGACGATCACACGAAGTGTGAACCGATTAGTTGTATTGTCTCGACTCAGTCCATACACAATCACTTTCGGAAAAGGACTTATAGGTGGAAAAGTTTTAGATTGAAGTATATTTGGGTACCCTCGTCTTTTCACAAACCCCATTTCCCGATTTGAATTGGGGACTCAAATCGATCTAATTTAGTGGTTTATTTTAGTTTACAATTTGCAGTTGAAATTTTTTGACCAAAGGCTTCATTCGCGCTACTCAAGACACTACAGATTAGCTTTTGTTTTCCCTGACATTTGAATTTTTGTTTTCCCTAACATTCAAATTTTTGTTTTCTAATTTCCCCCCTAATTATCTCGAATTGGGTACTTAAATCGATCTTATTTAGTGGTTTTAGGTTGGAATTTCACTTGGGTCGAATTTGGGTCACAATTTTAACCAAATTATTAACTCAGTTGATATCCAAAGTGTTTTACATGTACAATTGGTAGCTTAATGTAGTTTCATGCCATGAATTATTCAGAGTATACCAAAAGTATGACTTTTGTTTAACCTGTTTATTTGTATTTCAATGAGGTGAACTTAATGGTACTGTATTCATCATTGTTTCTTTTGCACCTTTTAAATCTAACCAAGACGGATATCATAGTTGAACACTAACATTCTTTTATAATTTATATTAGTAAGATTGAGCAATCGGGCACAACTGCTTCTTCTACTATACCGATTGCATTCCTGTACGGTGGGTATATCAAGTGGAAGTATGAAATGCAGCCTTTCCACCACAATCTAGGATTATCAAGTGGACGGTGATATAGCTTGCAGCCCTTAATTAACTCGAGAGAGTCACTCCTACTAATAAGGGTTATCCTACAACTCAAAGTATGTTGTACAGGTTCGTATATGATTTCACATAATGGCATGTTTTTGCATATCAAGAAAATAATTGTTGGAAAGTTGGCGAAGTTTCACAATCTTAATATGTTTACTATCATTTTTGATATTTGTCCATCAAATGTGTCCAGCTTTCCAACTTATTTCCTCGGCATAGCTAATATTTAAGTGTCCTTTATTTCAAAAATAAATAAATGTAATTGTCCTATGGTGGAGCTGGGGCTGGGGCAAGGGAGTATAAGATTTGTGAATTAGTATATACAGTTGCTGTTTGTATTTGGTTTATTACTGATTATGGAATTTTCATTAGTTTGAGGCAGTTGAGGCAAGAGTCGATGGTAATGGAGGGTCAGCTCCGCTGCAGTCCTAGAATTATGGAACAAGCTTGACAAGAATCAATGGTAATAGAGGGTCAGGTTCATCGTACTCCTAGAATCACACAACAAGCCCGCCTTCATATGGAAGTTGGGAATGAACGACAACAACAAGGAGATCTTCAATGACACAATCGCCGTATTTCACAAAAGGCTAAACGAGCGGGCATTGACTGAAGCGGAAATAGAAGAGATTCTTAAAAAACGACGTGATGCTTATCATTAGTGGACTATAGGAGATAGACATGCGAACAAAGATGGGCAGGAAGCATCAACAAGTTCTGGTGAGTGAGACATGAAGCTTATTTATATTCAGATGGTTTTCTAATCCTGTTGTTATGTAGTAAAAATATATTATGATGGGATATACAAGACATTCAGGTCCCTAATTGATGACATTGCCTATTTGATGGGAAAGTTTACTTGCGTCCATTCTACAACTCCATTCCTTATTACCCACTTATTCGTATGTATTGCTGACATCTGCTTAAAGGTTTGATGGGGAGATGCCCTAGAATGCTTTCTTACGAAGCACCAATTACTATCATTTCTTATCAGTCATGACAAACTTTACGTATCTTACAATCGTGCATAGCCCTAGCTTCTAGGTTAGCTAACAAGGATCACTGAGAGCTGGCAAGCTGATTAATGGTTCCTAGAAGCTGATTACTTTGTATGAACTGAACTAAATCAGAATACAGGCTTTATATTGGAATTGGAGTGTCAATAAGCTAAGCTAATGCCACGTGATGGCCTTCCCTGCAACCATTTACTTTGTATGAACTGAACTAAATCAGATCAACCTTTTGTTGTTCTACACCTCCCCATCTTTGTATGTAATTTGCCACACATTTCTAACACAGGGTTATGCCAACTTGATTTTTTACTTTTTTTTTAATAAATGATGATTTGCTTATCTTATGAAGCACCAATTATTTATCATATCTTATGGAGTATGAATTTTCTTTTTTTAATAAATGATTTGCATTTTAGGCCATTTGGAACATCTAGATGAAAATCGTATCATAATAAGGCATTTTTTTTAAAGGTCAATTGGAGACCATTGACCAAGTGTTGACTTTGACTGTTGACCACAACACGAACAAAACAAAACTACGAACGGAACGGCAGGCGCATCGCGCGTGCGTGTTATACTAGTAAATAGAGATGGATGGAGTATTTCGAATAGTACTTTGTGGTTCTTTCATTGCTTTCCTCCTCTTTCTCTGTTGTTTATCACATTTTAACTCTGCCAATGACTCGCCATTTGCATGGTTATTTATTATCGTTGGCTCCTGTGCCCCCACTGGTGACTCCCTTTGGGAAGGATTCTGAGTTGGCTCGTTTATTGCTTGTAAAAGCTGAGGTAGAGTTGCTTAGAGAGATAAGAACCGTGAACAGGGCCAGCACTCGCGCGCAGTTTGATGAGCAATATGAGACATATTCATTGGCTCGAAAATCACAGGCGTCCGGGCGAGTAGCATTTGAGGTGCAACGCGCGTTAGATGATGCTATCTCCACTCGTCACGAAGCGGATCGACTATTCCAGGAATCCGCTATGATGGTTGCTGACATTGATCAAGCGGTAGCTGACTGTCGTGCCTATAATGCCCAACAAGCAATTCCTCGCTTTCGTGGGTGCGTGTTGTGTTTATGTGTTGTGTCTGCTCTTGTACATCCTTCCGATAAGCAGGTAGAGCTGACTCGATTATTGGTCCTGAAAGATTAAGTGGGGGTATTGCAGACCCATAGGTTTATTAGCCTTGAGAAGGCGCGTAGGGATTATGAAGAGCAAAATGAGACTCTTAACATGGCGCGTCAGATTTGTGCGTCTGAGAATGTCATGCGTGAGGTTCATCAAGTACTTGGGGAGGTGCGCAGTGCTCTATCCCTGGCTACTATTCAATATGATGATGCGCTTTTGATGATGCGAGATGTAGATCAGGATATTGTTCATTGTCGCTCGTTCATAGCTGAACGTTTTAAAATTTATGTTGCTTTTTTTTTTGAATTGTCTTTTCGGATATTGTGCTCGTCTATTTGACATTTGTGGTAATCTATTTCGAATTTTGTGTCGGGTGTTGTGCCCTCCTGTATATATATGTCAGCTATTTTATTGTTGGTGATAAGGAAATGCATAGGTGACTTATTTTGAGAGTGTGAGTTTTAGATATCTTGTTATGATGGCACATCGTGTACGGTTGGTTTTGGAGATAAGGCATCTTAATCGGTTATTGGATGTACTGCATATTGTGCAGGATACGTTCAGTATAGAGAATTCGTGTTGGCATGAGCGAGTGGAGAACGCTGATCAGCGTGTAATGGAGGCGCGTAGCAAAAGTGATTTACCGGAGATGGCGTTACTAGAGTATCGTGGTTATTGTCGCGAGCGACATTTGGCGACTTATTTTCTGGGGCGGCTCGGTCCATAGAATCCGTCATGTTGGCTCTTGGTGATTGTAATGAAGCTCTTCACGCTCTTCCTTTAAAAAAAAAATTATTTTCTTTTTTTTATAAATAAGTATTCATGTCTCATGAAGGATCGTTTTGGCATAATTAATTGACGAATTGTTTGTATTACTGAGACAGCAAAAGTTAGAGCTACTCCAAGCTACTGTAGTTGGGAATGCCCGACTTATGTGAGAATGCGAAGATATGTTTGATGCTAGCCAGACGCAATATTTTTAGGCAATGGACCTGTATGAGGAACGGTTGGGTGCTTACCAGGTTGCTCCTTCAGTGGAAACCTCTATTGCTTCTGCTAAAGCTCTAGAGTTATTTATTAGTGCTCGCTCGCTAATGGAGCATCGGGAACAAGGGCTAGCCATTGCAAACGGACGTTGGAAACGCGCGTGCTCTGTACTGTTGTCATATATTGAGTCACAGTGGTCTATGTAATGTCGAGTATGAATCAACCATGGGATATGTATTTTTTTTGTTTTCGACGATTGTATAAATTTATGTTTTCAGCGATTGTATAAATTTATGTTTTCAATTTGATGCTCTCTTCCCTATATATTGGCTGTACTCGGAGCCTGGTCATATTGATGATTAGATGTTATTTCATTGGTCATGCGCGGACTGTATTTATGTTCGTGACTATCTCATATTGGGACCTAGCCGCAATTATGACTTTTGGTTGATGTCGTGAGCTTTTGCTCAGAGTCTAGCCATAGTCGAGGCTATAGTATATTTCATTAGTCGTGTGCACGACCGAGTCATGCTCAAGACTATTTCTTGTTCATTGGCTATACCCGGATCTCAACCATATCCAAGGCTATGGTTGGCATATGCGTAGTTGAATCATGCTTAGGGTTAGCTCATAGCATTTGGCTTTGCTCGGAGCTTGGATTTGTTGTGTATTTCATTGAGTACGCGTAGGACTTAGTCCTACTCAAGACTACTTAATCATTGTCTTCGCTCAAAGCGTCTTCAAGGCTATTGTGTATTGGCTATATTCGGAGCCTAGTCGTATTCGCGGCTTTCATTCTTATTGGTTTCACTTGGAGCTTAGCTATACTCGAGGCTATGGTACATTTTGTTGGTCATGCGTGGAACCTATTCATACTCGGGACTATTTATCATGTGATGACTTTTTCTCGGGGCTTAACCGTACTCATGGCTTTTGTTTTATTGACTTTACTCGTAGCTTAGCCATACTCGAGGCTATTATGCACTTCGCTGGTCATGCATAAAACCTAGTCATACTCGGGACTATTTATCGTGTGATGACTTTACTCGGAGCCTAGCCATACTCGAGGCTATTAGGCACTTCGTTGGTCATGCATAGAACCTAGTCATATTCGGGACTATTTATCGTGTGATGGCTTTACTCGGAGCCTAGCCATACTCGAGGCTATTATGCACTTCGTTGGTCATGCATAAAACCTAGTTATACTTGGGACTATTTATCGTGTGATGGCTTTACTCGGAGCCTAGGCATACTCGAGGCTACTGGGAAGTATATTATCAACAAGGAAATTTTTATTTATTATTCATACTCGGCTATTCTTTTTACATTTGATTATGCATAATAAGCTTTTAACCATTTACCGTTGATAGGGGTATTGATCCGAGACCCATTCATCCGTTTAAGGTAGTAGTATCCGCTTTCCGCAGCTTCACTGATCATGTAGGGTCCTTCCCAATTCGCGGCAAACTTTCCTGATTTGGCATCTCGTTGGATATGCGGAGCAATCTTCAGTACTATGTCATTTGCCGAGAAGGTCCTTTCCTTTACTTTCTGATTATAGTAATTTGCCGTCCGTTGCCTGTATTTCTCTGCAAAGTGCTCGGCTCTAGTTCTGCGCTCCTCCAAAGTGTCGAGACGAGCAAATCTGCTTATTTCTTCCGGAGTGGTATGACTAGCCATTGCTACGCGTGCAGAGGGAATGGCTATTTCTACTGGTAGTATTGCATCTTCTCCATACACCAAGGAGTATGGTGAAGCTCCTGTCGAGCTCCGCTTAGAGATGCGGTATGCCCATAAGGCGAGCGGTAACTGTTCATGCCAGCTCCTGTGGTGGTCGTGTACTGTTCTTCTCAATATCCTCAGCAACGTTTTATTAGTTGCCTCCGCATGCCCATTCCCCTGAGGGTAGTAGACAGTTGAAGTATGAAATTTGATCCTGTATCGCTCTAACAGATCCGTGACATCTTTATTAACGAAGGAGGTTCCATTATCTGATCGGATGCTCATAGGTGCCCCGAATCGACATATGATATACTCTTTGATGAACGCGGCAATAGTGGCACCGGCATAGTCACGGAGGGGAATTGCTTCTACCCACTTCGAAGAATACTCTGTTGCCGTGACGATGTATTTATGGCGTCCTAAGGAGGTCGGGTTTATCGGCCCGATGATGTCGAGTCCCAACTTTGGAAAGGCCATGGCGTGACTACGCTGTGTAAGAACGTGTGGGGTGCTCGGATCAAGGGTCTGTGGCTTTGGCATTGTTGACATTTCCTCACATGCTCCACTGTGTCGAATTCCATTGTAGGCCAGTAGAATCCGCCTTCGTAAAGTTGTAGGAAGAGTTTCCGCATGCCTTAATGCTCCGCATTATGAGTTGTTGCCATAACCACCTCTGCTTCTTCTCTAGATAAGCAACGTAATACCAGATTTCAGTAGCTCCTCCTATATAAGATTCCTTCATTTAGGAAGAAGCGAGTGGCTTTCCGCAGGATTTTCAGTGCATCCTGCCTGTTTGGCGGAGGCGTTTATGATTAATGTACTCGATGTATGGTTGCCTCCACTCTTCCGCTTCTACAATGCACATCTTGCTGTGGAGGTGCTTGGCAGTCCTTGCATTTATCTTGGATGGCTGCTGATTGAACCGCCATGGTTGGCCAATAGATACCCATTCTTTGTAAATGGCGATACAGTGATATGCGGCCTGTTTGCCCGCATGACTCCTCATGGATGCGGCTCAAAATCTCCCGCGCATTTATCCTTCCCACGCATCGCGCTAAGGCTCCTCCGAGCGTTCGATAGTAGAGTGCTCCACACACCATGACAAACACATCGCTAGCAGCTAGATTAGCAGTCCACATCAACTGGGACCACTGCCCAGCGCTGTTTGGTTCAGCGCTTTAAATTTCAGCCGTCAGATCAAATTTTGTGATTTTTGTGATCCGTGTGATTTTTGTGAGCGCTGAACGGTTCAGCGCTAAGATTACTTTTTCAGCGCTGAATGATTCAGCGTTTCAATCTCGCTGCTAGTTGAACTGCGGGCACTTGCTAGGAGACCACACTTTTTTTTTATTTGCAACACTTTTTGTCCAATCTAGCAGCTCAATCTAGCCCATAGGGGTTAGCCTAAGATTAAGTAGAGAAGGGGAATGACAAACACAAAGGAAAGGCCACAATTTACCATCCAAAATGGTGACCCTTGGCCATTCAATTACATAATTTACCTGATCACGTAGAATTAAGGTGGAATTCAAGAAATGAAAGCTTGCATTATTATTTGGTTTGCACATCACCATTGCCGCTTCAGGTGCTTGCTTACATATATTGGCAGCTTCAAGATGTACCACCACGCAAACTAACCACAGCTTATCCTCAAAACGATTCCTAAATTGTTCTTCATCAACTAGTTTCTCCCATAATCAGCTGAGATAGGAATTTAAGATAAACACCAAACACCTTAAGCTACCGTCCAACAATCACATAGACGGAAGGAAAAAAATCTAAAACGTCAAGAACCTTTTCATGTAATTCAAGTGCACAGATACTTATATTAAATGTAGGCAGATGAGACGGAGTGATGATCACCTGAGCCTGAAACGCGTCATATCGATTTCCTCATCCGGAGCAACTCGGTCAAACTCATCAATAACATCATACCATGGGGTACGGGCCCAGCGTGGACGAACTATGTATCTCTTTGAATTTTCCCCTATAGCTTCCAATGATGCAAACGTATTTATGTGAGCAATTACTTCAACGGCTTCGAAACAATCAGTTGATGCTTCATTGGAAATCATCTTCAAAATTGTTGTTTTCCTCTCATAACAGTATAGCACAGATTTACCATATAACAATATGATTTCTCCGTTTTTTGTAAGTAAAATTGGTCGTAAAATTGGCTGAAACCTCCCTTTAAGAGTACCTACTATGGCTTTGTAATCTATATCAAACTCCATACACCAGGTCTCCATACATGCTATGTTATTATACGTTTCACCCTCTCCAAACAACTCTGCATAAATAGGATCACGCTCTTGTTTTACTACTAGTTCGGGAAGATAAGCATATTCTCTGGTAAGGGGATTACAAATATAGATGGGATCAGTAGCTACTTGGCGGTGTTGAAACGTACAAACCAAACCATTGCAGGAGCCAACCAAGTGACAACTTAAAGGTTCATTGTGCATAGGAGGATGATATATCCTTTTCAGATTTTGATTGTAAATGTATTTCTCATCTGAGCTAATCCCATCACTTAGCTGTCCTCCATGGAAAAGTAAAGTCCTGTCAACAGCAGGATCATCAGTGCGACAAGCAAAAAAGAGACATGGCTCTACCTTAGCAGCTAGATTATCATTATCATCATCACTATCATGGAGATGGTTAAGCAAGCGACTGAGGTGGATATTGGTATACTTACTTCCGCTGCAACGGATGAGGGTTCCCCATCTTTTACAAACTAACTTGTACTCCAAAACAGATTCAGCTGGAACACGAGAAACGGTATCTAGAATGATATCTGACGGCAGAGACTCCATAGATGATCCTTGAACTAATAACACAAATCAAAAACCAAAAAGTAAGAAAAAATCTAGCTAGTTCATAAAAAACTATGGTGGATGTGCTTTTCTATAATGCTAGACCTTGTTACTATACAGGCTTCGATAATTCCTAAAGCAACACTCAAACAAAGAAAAAAAATCATTTAAACTAGGAAACAAAGCTAAACTAGGAAAGGAAATCAACCAGTTTAGGAGACTGAAATCCTAATAAGAGACGAATTAAACCAGTAACAGAAAACTTCTCAGTATCAGGGGGAAAAAAAAAAGCAGTGGCAATGAATGAAGATTTTTCAACTATCTTATGACAGTACATGATTCCTGTTTGACCTTTCCAATCTGTATAAGGCCCTATTTACTTTCTTCCGCAGTTCCTTCCTATCTTTATCCATGTATTTCAGTGTTCCCGTATCCATCAATCAAGAACATTCATCCAATAAAACCAACATATCTACTCTCACCAACATATCAACTCGCTTGTGACAAAATCTAAACAGTCTAGTTCGCCAAAAGCTAAAGGTGCCACTCTGACCTTGGATCTAAACATACACACTCATTCCACCTAGTGTTATCGTATTAAGAACCCATCATTCATCTAGTCCGACATCATAATAAGGGCTACTTTCATTCAATATGTGCATGTTGTTTGTCAATACTTCATAAACATACTTCTCCAACCTAAATTCTGTAAACTACCAACATCTAGCACTCAAGAGTCTCAGACCAATAGACCATCAATACAACAACAAAAAACCTGCATTGAGCTGAGAATTTTCATTTCCCCCCTCCCTCACCCCAATACACAAAGGGGGGCTTCAAAAGCTGTATGCATACACTAAGAAGAATATGCATAAAGTAAAACACAAAAACAAATCAGAATCCAGTAAGAATACATACACTACTACCATGATTCTTCATTGAATAATAAAATGAACGAACCCCATTTAAAATTTCGAAATACTAATACAGTATTCATTCAAACACAATTCAATATGGATTATTGAGATTTCAATCCAAAATCATGTAATAAATGATTAAGATTCTTCTTCACAACAAAAAAAAATACTAATATTATCTTCTAATCTACATAGACAAGAATGGGGATAACGAATTCTTACCTAAATGAACAAAATTTGAACCTTGATTTAAGTCATTTAACCTTCGAAATCGTCTAGGGTTTTCAAACACACACCAAAAAAAAAAAGGAATTTATCTCAGCTTGGAGTGTCACGCCACATAAAGTTTAACACGCGCCAAACTAAAAATGACTTTGGTATACTTTTTTCTTTCTTTTTTTTCTTCGTAACGCAAAAGAGAGAGCTTTGGCCAATTCCTATGCACAAGGTTCAAAAAACTACTTGACATACTAGATGGCATGGCAAATGAGTTGTGTCACTATGAGAAAACCATGTAGCGACAGAGTTTCTATTGACCACTATTATCAACAGCGCTGGCGATATTATGAATATCGCTGGTGTCATCAAACCCATTACGTGATTTACATAATATCGATGGCGATATTATGATTATCGATCGGTAGTAATTTTGTAACAACTATTTTTCCCCTCCTTGTTTCTATATATACGCCCTTTACTTCTTCAAATTACTCATACCAACTTCTACATATATTTCACCAATTTCTCCATCTGTATTCTCGATTTTAAATTTCATAATCATCAATGGCGAGATCCAATGAAGAGGGGAATGTTCTTATAAATCAGGTTAGATTACATCAAGAAATGCATCAAAGGAGGTTGCAAGAAATTGAGATGAGGAAGCTGGAGATAATAAACTAATCGACACTCTGATGCTCGTACATACGGGCCAAATACCTAGAGTTCCAGAGACACAAGAAGTATTCTCAAGAAGATATACGTATCGAAGGAGGGAATTTTACCACCAGAAGCTGATGCACGATTATTTTCTTCCCAATTGTGTGTACTCTAATCAAGATTTCCAATGTCGATTATGCATGCCTCGGCATCTGGTGAAAAAATTTATTGAAGAGCATTGTCGAGTAGAACCTCAATTTAATTATTAGTTTGATGCATTGAAGTCCCGAACAAAAAGTTACTTCGGCTTTAAGGATTGTAGGTTATGGCAAACCAGCGGATGCGAACGATGAATACCTTCGTGTGGGCAAAACAACTTCATCCACTTACCTTTCATTGTTTTGCGAGGTAACAATTAATAATTTTGGTCCAACATATTTACAAAAACCAACCGAGAAAGACGTTAGGCAAATATTGAGGGAGAATGAGGATAGGAGATTCCCAAGAATGCTAGGTAGTCTTGATTTTATGCGTTGGGTATGGCAAGGATGACCCGTTTATTGGGCCGATCAATTTAAGGGTCGTTATCTGAAACCAACCTTTATCATTGAATCTGCTGCTTCTTATGATTGGATATGGCACGTTTTTATTTTGGTCTTTCGGGTTCACAAAATGATATTAATGTTTTGCACAAGTTTCCTCTGTTTGAAGACCTGTAGTATGGAATTCTTCCCCAAGTCAGTTTCATGATCAAGGGCAATTAGTACACTCATGGGTGTTATCTTGCTGATGATATCTACCCAAAATGGTCAACTTTGGTTCAATATTACCGTCAGCCCCCTGCCAGTGCATTGGGCCATTCATACCGACGCTTGAACGAACACCAAATGGCGTTGAAAGAGGACGTGGAACGCGCTTTTGGAATTTTGAAAAAGAAGTTCTCTAACATTTGTGGGCCATATCGTAGGTTGAGTCCTCGTGAAATGCACAAGACTATGCTCACTTGCATAATTCTCCGTAACATGGTAATTCAGGAAACCTGTCGCGATAAAGAGTGGAATAACTATGAAGATGAAGATCTGAGACCTGAGATTCAACCACAAAGAGGCTTGCCTGCAAGAAATTATGGGCAAATGACTAATTACATTAGGAACCGAAATCTGTATGACCAATTAAGAAAAGATCTGAGAGTGAATCTTTGGGCATAGTATGAAAGAGCGGGTGAGAGCAATTATTAAGTTATGTATATTAGTTTAAACTGTTAATTTGTTTGTAGTTTGTTATATTCAATATTAAGTTAATGGGCGAAGCTTATTTAATTAGACTGCAACAAAATTTCAAATTAATTAACTTTTTATTTCAAACTAATATTAAGTAAAATGCAACAACAACATATCAAATTAAAATGCAACACTTCAACTTAAAACTTAAATTAATACATCAACCATATAGAGGTTCTACTACATCGAACTCATCCTCATCCTCATCATCATCACCACCAGGTTGGTAGTTATTAAATCCAGCTTGTTGTTCAATCTGTGCTTGAATCCTTTTAAATTCGATTTGCCACAAATGTTTTTGCTGGTGGTTCATAATTGAAGTTTCAACTTGAAGAATGTTATGCTTGACATAGTCATTCACAAAAAATTCTTGAGAAAGACGACTTTTTTTACTCTCCATGTTTTGAAATTTCCTATCAACCGCTCTTTTCTTCTCGACAGTCTTCTGATGTTCCATAAACTCCACCATGTTAAATCCATCTGAGCATCCACCTTCTTGAGCTAATTTTCTAGCAAGTCTTGTTCTGTTTCTTCCTATAAGTTTTTTATATCATCATTGTTGAGAACTAAGTTGACATTTGAATTTCTTGGGGTATCTTGTGAAGAATTTGATAGACCTGGTGAAAATGGAGAAGAATTTTGTGTTGAACGAGAAGAATTGTATGGTGACCTTTTAGGTACTTTTTGATTAGCTGCTAACACATCTGGATTATATTTGTTCAACAGCTTCAAAATATGATAACAACTTCCGAAACCGAAAATTTTGCCATATTTTCGCTGCCATTCTGTACAAACCTTTCTTTCAACATCATCACCATCCACAAGACCACTCTCCCGGCCTCTCTTGGATTGCATTATCGCAACAACATATTTGGCGACTTCCCTATTGATTACAATGAAGCGTTCTGACAACCCTTTTGCATCACGACTACTGATGTTCATGGTTTGCTCTTCATATTTGCGAATATTTTATCCCACATGGTGTTACCATGTTGTTGTGCACCGTCGACACAATCTTGGGTAAAATAAATATAACTACGACAAATGCATTCATCTTCTGTGATGTTGTATTTTTGACCCCGGACTTTGACCTTTTACCTTTACCGTTGCCTTCACATTTAGATTGTGAATCCATATTAAAAAAATTGAGAAGTGTAGAGAAGGTGTGATTGTTTAAGATTTGAAGAAGATTGAGAGATTTAGAAATTCTAGAGAGATTTAGAAATTCTGGTATGAGTTGAAATGATTCAGAAATTGGGTATTTATAGATGGGGGAAATTGTCATCGTTAGATGAGGAACTGATGAGCGATGATAAAAGCAGCGAGCGATAGCGTGACTATCGCTGGCCCTGGAATGACCAACGAGCGATATTATGACCATATAGCGATGGAAACTCTATCGCTCGTTAGAAACTCTGTCGTGTATGCCCAAGTATTATTTCTGGCACTTAGGTAGATGTGTTTGGCATTTTGGCATACTCATAGTGGGTGTTAAAATGGAAAAATCAGTTGTTTGACATGTGCATAGGAATAGGCATTAGATTATAATGTTTCCACTCCTTTGGTATACACATGTTAGGTTCTATTTTGGTACATCTGATTATAAACGTGGAATCATATTATACCATGAAAATATTGTTGACATGTAAATTAAGAAATAAGAATGGTAGAAGTTTTTCTCCGGAAATGCTAAAGGAACCGAGGGTGAAATGCCACATAATCATCTGAGTCTCACATAATCATGGGACCCTACACTATAAAGTGGCCCCCTGTTAATCCCACTAGATGGCGGGGCCCTCAAATGTGTGAGTATCGGCTGATTTTCCGGATTAATCTCAAAAGATAGCATTTGGAAGGATCTTAGGCGTATTTATATGTACTATGGTAAAAGAGTTAAAAGATTGAATTCATCTCTAGATTATTTTCGGAATATCGCTCGATATTGTTTATATCGCCATCTTTTAACTCAGTATTACTGAGATAAATATTAATCTTTTATTGATAAAGATGAAAGTAAAGTTACAAAACTAAAAGTTGTCATCTGTAGGAGATTTATACACAACCAACACTGACATGTGCCAGCCACACAAAGAATCAAGACCACATATCTGTTACACATACACACAAGTGAGTGACACACTCATAACTGACACAAACAGGAAACATTTAAGGAAACCTACTCTATTACTGACAGCCACTACACCCCTTAAACTCAAGTACCGGACAATCTACCATGAGTTTGGTCCTAAGTAAGCCAAATCTTGGACCATGTAGAATCTTAGTAAAGATGTATGCAACCTGATCAAGTGTATCCACATAGAAAACATCCAATGCTTTGTTTAGAACTAACTCTCTGACAAAATGGAAGTCAATCCGAACATGCTTCATCTTATTATATTGTACTGGATTAGAAACAAAAGATATGGAACCGATGTTGTCACAGCCTAATCTGGGTATAACTGGTAAAGGAAAATGCAAGTCTCTGAGCAAAAAACAAATCCAAACTAGCCAGCTGCATTATGAGCTAGGGTTATATATTCAGCTTTTGTACTAGATCTGGCAACACTACTCTGCTTCTTTGAAGGCCATCAAATAGGATTATAGCCGAGAAAAATATAATCCCCATGTGGATCTTATATCATATATGCAACTAGCCCAGTCAGCATCATAGAATCCTAAAAGAAAAGAGTTACCTTTAGTAAATTTAATACCAGTACCCATTCAGCCTTTAAGGTATCTCAAGATTTTTTTGACTGTTACCATGTGAGATGTTGTAGGATGCTGCAAAACAAATTTCATATCTTGTCCATGTTAGATACTGAAGAGCACCCACAATAGATTTATATTCAGAAGGATCTTCACGTGGAACTCCATCTGATTTGTTAAGTTTGGCAGTTGGACAAGCAGGAGTTGAAGATGGGATAGCCAGTCACATTAGTTTTGTTCAACAATTCTTAATCATATTTATGTTGAGAAATAAACAAAGAATCACCATCTCTCTTAACTTCCAAGCCCAAAAAGTAGTGAACAAGACCAATCTTTGATTGGAAAATGATACTGGAGTTGGAGAATAAGAGACTTAACAAAATTTGAATCACTGCTTGTAAGTAGTATGCCATCCAGATAGACCAATGCAATGGATATATGATCACCATACTTTTAGACAAATAAGTAAGTATCAGCTGTAGATGGCATAAATCCTAATGAAATAAGAACTTGAACAAGTTTATCATACTAAGTCGTTGGAGCTTACTTCAAGCCATAAATGGACTTATGCAACTTACACACATAATCTAGATAGTCTGCATCTTGAAATCCCGCTGGTTGAGTCATATACACATCCTCCTACAAATCTCCATGTAAAAACGTATTACTTACATCAAGTTTAGTAATGCTCCAGTTGAACTGAACTTCCAATGAGAAAATAACTCTGATAGTTATTGGCTTCGCCATTAGACTAAAGGTTTCAGCATAATCAACATCAAATACTCATGAAATCCTTTTGCAACCAATCTATATTTTTACTTTTCACTACCATTTTCCCTATATTTGATTTTGTACACCTACTTGCAACCAACCACATTATATGATAGATCAGGAGGAACAATTGACCAAGTATTGGTATCCCTTAAAGATGTATGTTCATTCACCATTGCAACTTTCCACTTTGGATGCTTATTTTTTTTGTAAAACAAGTTGTTGTAGGAGGAGTAACATCACACAAAAAAGCTGCAGGCAACAAATATTTAGTAGCAAACATAGTCTATGGGTTAAACATACCTCTCTTGACGATCATTTTGACGAACTTAAGGAGTGGAAGAGATAACTGGAAAATTTGGAAAAGGAATGGTTATAGTGTTTGAAGATTCAGAAGTTACAGGTAAGGGGCATAGTGGTCATTTGGGAGAAATAGATGTTAAATAAGATTTTAGAGAATAAGATAGAAAAGAAAAGCTAGACTCATTGAAAAGGAAATGCCTTAAAATATAAACCCTACCAGTAGCAAGATCATAACACCTATAGCCCTTTTGAAACAAACTATAACCAAGAAATACACAATGTTTACTTCTATGATGTAATTTGTTAGTGGTATATGGCTTGAGCAAGGGAAAGCAAGAACAGAGAAAAACTGAAAAAGGGGGGGTACAACAACCACACCCAATATTTTGTTTCGGCAATCTGTATGGATAAGCTCCAATATACTTCCAAGAGAATCAACTAGACAGTCAGACTTTATCAAGGAAAATACATCCAAGAGTTATATCTCTGTTTCTCAATGTAATCAGAAAATCAAACAGATATAAATCCGCGAGCCTGATTATTATGAGAAACAACTTGAACGGTACCAAAGACCAATGTTCAAGTGCCAATCAATTTATATCAACAACCAAAGGTTGGATTATCTAATTGATTGAACTACGCACAACCTGTGATATTTAAATTATATAGAAAATATAATGCGGAAAAAAAAATAACACAGACACCAGAATTTTGTTAACGAGGAAACCGCAAATGCAGAAAAACCCCGGGACCTAGTCCAGATTTGAACACCACACTGTATTAAGTCGCTACAGACTCTAGCCTACTACAAGTTAACTTCGGACTGGAATGTAGTTGATCCCTAACCAATCTCACACTAATCAAGGTATAGTCGCGTTCCTTACGCCTCTGAATCCCAGCAGGAATCTACGCACTTGATTCCCTTAGCTGATCTAACCCATAACTAAGAGTTGCTATGACCCAAAGTCGAAGACTTGATAAACAAATTTGTCTCACAAAGAAAAGTCTATTAAATAGATAAATCTGTCTCCCACAGAAATACCTACGAGTTTTTGTTCCTTCTTTTGATAAATCAAGGTGAACACGAACCAATTGATACACCGGACTTATATTCCCGAAGAACAGCCTAGTAATATCAATCACCTCACAATAATCTTAATCGTATGGAAGCGAAACAAGATATTGTGGAATCACAAACGATGAGACGAAGATGTTTGTGACTAATTTTTATCTTACCTATCGGAGATTAAATCTCGAGCAAATCTTAAAGAAGATAGTACTCAGTACGATATAACAAAGTAAGATCTGAACACGCAACTACAGAGAAAATAGTTGGTTCTGGCTTCAGAATCCCAATGAAGTCTTTAAGTCGTTAACCTATAATGGTTTTAGAAAAACCTAGGTTAAAGGAGAATCGACTCTAGTCGTAACTAGTATCACACAAAAGGTGTGGGGATTAGGTTTCCCAGTTTCTATAGTTCTCCCTTATATAGTCTTCAAATCAGGGTTTGCAATCAATGTAACCTTGGTAACAAAGCATTCAATATTCACCGTTAGATGAAAACATGAATAGATTCAAGCTAATATCTTTCAACCGTTAGATTGAACTTAGCTTGTTACACACAAATGAAATGTACCTTAATTTAGATATGGATAACCGTACCTAAATGTGTACACCTTGTTGGCTCAACAATTGTTAACCGAAGTTATCCATATGAACACTTTCATATAAACCTTGCTCATCTTAACCAAAACTAGTTCAAATGACAAAAATGAAACTAGTAATAGAGTTGTTCAATTGTTTATATTCTCATAGAAGTATACAAGACACAATTGAAGCAAAATCGGTTTTGATTCACTTGAATCGATTCAAGAACATTTTAGCCACGGTTTGCAAAAATTGCATTCCTTATTATATAAATGTATTTGTTCATGAATAACCGATTTTAGAGCTTAACCCACTCAAGTATGCAAACGGGTACACATACTTAGAGTTCCGGACTTGGTCTGTCCGCCAGTATGCGAACGGGTATGCATACTGTCGTTCACGACCGAACTCAGTTGATTTAGTATGCAAACGGGTACGCATACCAAATTCCTGGACCTAAACTGTTACGCCAGTACGCATACGGGTATGCATACTAAGTTTCCGGACTTCAACTGATAAACCAGTACGCATATGGGTATGCATACTAAGTTCCCGAACTTGGAATAACTTGCAACAGTTAGCATACAAGTACGCATACTATGCTATATCCAATCAATGGCTAGTTGTTCTAAATTCCCATTTTAATCATTGAAACATTCTTAGAAGAAGAGAAAAGCTGTCTCACACAAACTATTATCTTTAAAGCAATTTTCAAGTGATCAAACGATCAATACGAAACATTCCGAGTCTACATCAAATGGCTGTCTCACACAAATCATATAAAATGTTACCAGGCTATTTTCACATGATCATCTTTTGACTTTCGTCAAGAATATAAGATGAACTTGGTTAAAAGAGAAAGCTTACCAACACATATTTTGAGAAATATGTAAGCGAGTTAAACTCAGCTTGAAATATTAAATGTGTATAAAGTAAAGTCTATATAGCTATATGACTTTTGTCTCAATATGAGATATAATAGAAATAGACTTCTAAGTGATAGATGAGTTCAAGTCTCCATATACCTTTTGTTAATGAATTTCCACAAGATCCCCTTAGTAGTTCTTCGTCTTCAATCGATGAACGCCGTGAAGTCTAAAGCTAAACTACATATTTTATCTTAATCCGAGACATAGCTTTATGTAGACTAGAAATCAAGACTTATAGTTTTGGAAACTAAACTTGACAAAAAAAACTTGAGATAGCAACGCTTGCGAGTTCGACCGAGCAGTGCTCTAACAATCTCCCTCTTTGTAAATTTCAGTGACAAAACTATCAATACATATGGATTACAAAATAAATAAACTTTGTAACTTCTCATCCAAATGCTTGATTTCCTTGGTTCTTAAACATTACTCGAAATCTTCGTCACTTCCAAGTACTCCAGTGATTCTGAACGTGTTCAACTTAGCATCATAGTTGTTGAATATCCGTAGCCATAACAATGAGAAAACAGTTGCTCTCAATCATTGTTTTACAGTGTCATAGTATTATTACACATCATCAAAGTCCAATTGTTTCACAACTTTGACAACAATATTATGGTGATATGTATCACTCCCCCTTAGTCAATACTTCATCTCACAATGAAAACCACTCCCCTTTACATAATGATCCGTAAACCATATGTATTTGTAGTGTGAACTACATAATAATTTTCCCCCTTTTTATCAATATAAATATGCAAAGGTATGAAAACTAACGGGATCATAATGAAATTTTCATAGAGATACTTCATGACTAAAAGAGAACATATCAACTTTGTTTCGATGATTTCACATAGTAGAAACTTAGTGTATTCATCAAGGAGTGTATAAATATACAAGATAACTCCTATAATATTCCACAATCGCACTCCCCATAAAGATTCGGCAATCAAACACAAGTTCAATTAAGAACTCTCCTCCATTAAAATGTCATTCCCGAAAGAATAACAAGAGCGACCTTACTTTTACAAGAAAATAAGGAATTCTTTGGACATTAACAAAAATCATGAAACATGAATTTGTATCAAGAAAACTCAATTAAATTAACCACAAAGGAACCTCAACGATTAATTTAATCATAAATGCTCAACATAAGAAAACTTACGGAGTCGTACAGTACTTTCACATACAAGTGGATCAGGGAAAGATCAATACTGCGGAATATTCAAAGATTCATTCTATTTTTCATCAATATTTGCATAATGATACCATATACTTAATCTTTGACATCAAAAGTTCATTTTATCTTCCATCAATATTTGCATAATGACATTATTGACTTAACTTTTGACATATATGGGATAATTATAGTTTACGGATGTAAACACACATATCCCATAATATTATTTGCAATATATAAAACCAATAAAGATTAATACAGCAAAATCATCTTCCAAATAAACTTTAGAATTTCAATATTGTAAGATGAAAATCGTTGGCAATAGCTATGTGTAATCACAATATATGCTATTCCAAACCCTAGTTATCCTTCTAAAAAAACAAGAATAAATTCTCATAAGAAGTTTCGTAGACATTAAGACCTCTGAAAAATTCTTTATCGTCCCCGAACTCCTTGTCGTTAACATCCATTGGAACATAAGGTTCATAAAGAAAGGAGTTAATTCCAACAAACCTTCTTGACTGATGCCGAACCAGGGCCTTCTGAATTTCTAGAGTTTTTAAAACAATAGCCTTTATTTATTGAATATCCTTCCTTGTTTCCTTCAATTCTTCAAGAACACCAGAAAACTTCTAAAGATTAGAGGGGATAGCCCTTGGTTTCTTCATATTCTTCCTTTTTCTCTTTATAGTTGTAGAGGAATGAGATTTATCTTTTTCCTTCATGATTGATGTCTTAACAATCACATTAACATCTTTTCCATCAGCCGACATGATGCTTGGATTCTCCATTCCAAATAAGGGATTGTGAGAATACACGAAACAGACTCTACAAGCAGTCTTGTGACAAAAAGAGTTTTATAGGAAGGAAAAGGGAATTTAGGGTTACGGAACCTATATACAAGTAAAAGGATTCACGTACGACCAATTCACATCCCTAAAAAAAGATTGAATTGTCGATTTTAACCCTCTTTCAATAATCAAAAAGGGAAATTCTTTTCAATATAAATTTATGATATGAAAAGATCAACAAAATTCAAGAAAACCAAAAAGAAAAAAAATCTTTTCTTAAATCCTGAACAGTGCATAAATCTTGTCTCTTTGACCAGGCACATGAGAAAAGATGCACTTTTAACACAGTTAAGCTGTGTTGGTGTTAAAGCACTGCTCGGTCGAACTCGCAAGCGATGCTATCTCAAGCTTGTTTGTCAAGTTTAGTTGCCAAAAATATAATTCTTGATTTCTAGTCTACTTATATCTATGTCTCGTATTAGGATAGAATGTGTAGTTGAGCTTTAGACTTCACGGCGTTCATCGATTGAAGACGAAGAACTACTAAGGGGAGCTTGTGGAACTTCATCAACAAAAGGTATGTGGAGACTTGAACTCATCTATCACTCCGAAGTCTATTTCTATTATATCTCCTATTGAGACAAAAGTCGTATAGCTATATAGACTTTACTTCATACACATTTGATATTTCGAGCTGAGTTTAACTCGCTTACATATTTCTCGAAATATGTGTTGGTAAGCTTTCGCTTTAACAAAATTCATCTTATATTCTTGATGAAAGTCAAAATATGATCATGTGAAAATCGCCTGGTAACATCTTATATGATTTCTGTGAGACAGTCATTTGATGTAGACTCAGAATGTTTCGTATTAGTCGTTTGATCACTTGAAAATTGCTTTGAAGCTAATAGTTTGTGTGAGACAGCTATTCCCGTCTTCTTATAATGTTTCAATGATTAAAATGGGAGTTTAGAACAACTAACCATTGATTGGATATAAAAAAGTATGCTAACTGTTGCAAATTATTCCAAGTCCGGGAACTTAGTATGCATACCCGTATGCGTACTGGTTTATAAATTAAAGTCCGGGAACTTAGTATGCATACCCGTATGCGTACTGGCGTAACAGTTCAGGTCTGGGAATTTGGTATGCGTACCCATTTGCATACTAAATCAACTGAGTACGGTCGTGAACGACAGTATGCGTACCCGTTCGCACACTGGCGGACAGACCAAGTCCGGAACTCTAAGTATGTGTACCCGTTTGCATACTTGAGCGGTTTAAGTTCTAACATCGGTTATTCATGAACAAATACATTTATATAATAAGGAATGCAATCTTTGCAAACCGTGGCTAAAATGTTCTTGAATCGATTCGAGTGAATCAAAACCGATTTTGCTTCAATTGTGTCTTGTATACTTCTATGAGAATATAAACAATTGAACAACTCTATTACTAGTTTCATTTAAGTCATTTGAACTAGTTGTGGTTAAGATGAACAAGGTTGATATGAAAGTGTTCATATGGCTAACTTCGGTTAACTATTGTTGAGCCAACAAGGTGTACACGTTCAGGTACGGTTATCCATATCTAAATGAAGATAAATTTCATTTGTGTGCAACAAGCTAAGTTCAATCTAACGGCTGAAAGATATTAGCTTGAATCTGATCAGGTTTTCATCTAACGGTGAATATTGAATGCTTTGTTATCAAGGTAACATTGATTGTGAACCCTGATTTGAAGACTATATAAGGGATAACTTTAGCAACTGGGAAATCTAATCCCCACACCTTCTGTGTGATACTAGTTGCGACTAGAGTTAATTCTCCTTTAGCCTAGATTTTTCTAAAACCATTATAGGTTAACGACTTAAAGACTTCATTGGGATTCTGAAGCCAGAACCAACTATTTTCTCTGTAGTTGCGTGTTCAGATCTTACTTTGTTATATCGTACTGATGTGAGTTTTAATTGTAGTGAAAGTGGTGGTAATAGGATTCGATTCTCGAACTTGTGAAGGATAACTTTAGACTTAAATTCAAAACTAAACAGAAAAATCACTGAAAATTATAGCAAACACTGACAAAGTTGATATCAATAATAAAAGAACACTGAGGCTGAGATTCCACTAATTTCCAAGTTCAAAGTGATTTAATCTAGTATTTATATTCATGCAATTCTCTCGTTCAATTTGATTCTAAACTAATGCAACATGTAGATTTTCAAAATAACAAGTGTAAATCCGAAGCATAAAACATCAAACACCTAGGTCCAAGAATGCTCTATCAAAAGAAATAACAATTGCTCAATAAAAATCACTCAAACAATTTTCAATCAAGGCAAATAATCATTAAATAATTGCAATAAAATAAATAAAATAGAATATACCACTTTTTGTTGGAAAAATAGCTTCCTCTATCGCCTCAGCAATGGGGTTTAGCTCCTCATATTAATCATAATCTCAAAATACATGTTTATGGCTCAAAAGTTGATTAAAAGGGAGAAAAGTGTTAAAACAGCGGATTCTGCAGTTGCTGAAGGTCTAAAACAGAAGTCGGAATTGTTGCTGAAAAGCTTCGGTGACTGCAGGAATATGCGACCGTAAATCGTTGTTACTGAAAATAAGTCTGTCTCTGCAACTGACTCTGAGGGTCTTATGTTCTTCGTGTTCTTCTTCTTCGCAGCAGCAGAAAAGTTTCTGAACTCGACTCCAGTTGATTTTTTTTCGCTTTTCTAAGGCTCTAAACTTCTCCGAAGTGTTCGTAACCCTTCCTTAGCCTCTCTAGAGCTTATATATACCTCACAGCTCGGTTTAAACTCGATCAAAATCTCTTTTTTTCTTCCCAAATATAATTTTTTTTTCTCGGCCAATTTTTGTTATTTCTAACCTGTTTAATCACTTCACCTCCTTCCTGAATTATCCAAACTATCCTCTTATTCTTCTACAGACAAATCCTTGCAAAATATAGCATGTAACTTCTAAATATAATTCGAAACTTTTGTCTGTTTCCATTTTTATTTTTATTTTTCCTGTTTTATCAAAACCCGATCATTCAGCCCATTCTAATCGATATAAACAGATGTACCAACCTTGTTTACTCCATTAAAGTCCATCCCAACTTAGTTTGGCAATTGAATCACGATAAAACACTTCCAAAAATCAATCCAAAACTTGCCAGGAAGTTACGCAGGTGACTTTTTTTTTCTCGCCAAAACGAATTTTCAAACGAAGGGGATGACCTCCCCTTATCCAAACCCGGTCTGTGCTTAGCAGCTGCCTGAAAATGGGTTACCCCTTATCCAAAATGAGAGTCCGAATAGCAAATGTCCTCCCAGGAGCCTTTAACAACTTTTCGAGCCAATTTTCCCGCAAAAGCCTATTCCTCCAAAATACACCTACAAGGGATAAAATACCAAAATTAGTACAAAAATGGGTACTAACACTATACATAAAAGAGATGAAAATAGACACATAAATGCGTCTATCACGTACTGAGTACTATCTTCTTTAAGATTTGCTCGAGATTTAATCTCCGAAAGGTAAGATAAAAATTAGTCACAAACATCTTCGTCTCATCGTTTGTGATTCCACAATATCTTGTTTCGCTTCCATACGATTAAGATTATTGTGAGGTGATTGATATTACTAGGCTGTTCTTCGGGAATATAAGTCCGGTGTATCAATTTGTTAGAGCATTGCTCGGTCGAACTCGCAAGCGTTGCTATCTCAAGCTTTTTTTTCAAGTTTAGGTTCCAAAACTATAAGTCTTGATTTCTAGTCTACTTATATCTAAGTCTTGGATTAGGATAGTAAGTGTAGTGGAGCTCTAGACTCCACGGCGTTCATCGAATAAAGACGAAGAACTACTCAAGGGAACTTGTGGAACTTCATCAACAAAGAGGTATGTGGAGACTTGAACTTATCTATCACTCAACAGTCTATCTATTTTATCTCCTATTTTAAGACAAAAGTCGTATTGCTATATAGACTTCAATTATATACATGTGCTATTTCGAGCCGAGTTTAACTCACTTATCTATGCCTCGAAATATGTGTTGGTAAGCTTTCGCTTTGGCCAAGTTCATCTTTACTAGTGACGAAAGTGATGTTTATTATTTCAATAACTTGAAAATCGCTTTGATGAAAATAGTTTGTGAATAACAACTATTATAACATCCTCTAAGAAAGTTTTAATGATTGAAATGAGAGTTTAGAACAAGGAACCATGTTTGGATATAAACATAGTGTGTTCTCACATTTGTGTAAAATTCCAAAACCGGGAACCTAAAGTATGCGTACCCTTATGCGTACCGGCGGTTGTTGGAAACTCGGGATAGTATACGTACCCGTACGCATACTGGCGGAAGTTTCACGTCCGTGAATTTCTCCTGGAGTTTGGAAGTGTGAATCATTATGCGCACCTGTACGCGTACTGGAGTATCAAAACTCGGTCCGACCCCTTAGGTATGCGTACCCGTTTGCATACTTAAGTAGGTTACTTTCTAAAATCGGTTTGTTCATGAACTAAAACATTTATATAATAAGGAATGCAATCTTTGCAAACCGTGGCTATAATGTTCATGAATTGATTCGAATGAATCAAAATCAATTTTGCTTTGATTGTGTCTTGTATACTTCTATAAGATCTAAGCAATTGAACAACTATATAAACTAGTTCATTTGAGTCATTTGAACTAGTTATGGTTAAGATGAATAAGCTTGATATGAAAGTGCTCATATAGCTAACCATTGGTTAACTATTGTTGGACCAACTAGGTGTACACTTATAGGTACGGTTACCCAAACCTAAGTGAAGGTGCATTTCATTTGTGTATAACAAGCTAAGTTCGATCTAACGGTTGAAAGATATTAGCTTGAATCTAATCAGGTTTTCATCTAATGGTGAATATTGAATGCTTTGTTACCAGGGTAACTTAGATTGCAAACCCTGATTTGGAGACCATATAAAGGAGAACTCTAGCAACTGGGAAACCTAATCCCCACACCTCATGTGTGATACTAGTTGTATAAGCTAGAGTCGATTTTCTTTTAACCTTAGGTTTTTCACGAAACCCTGTAGGTTAACGACTTAAAGACTTCATTGGGATTGTGAAGCCAGACCCAACTATTTTCTCTGTAGTTACGTGATCTGATCTTGTTGTTTCTATCATGTTGAGTACAATCGTAAGATTGGCTTGAGATTTATATCTCCGATAGGAAGGATAAAAAAGTAGTCACAAACACCTTCATATCATCGTTTGTGATTCCACAATATCTTGTTTCGTTAATTGATTAAGATTATTGTGAGGTGATTGATAATTCTAGGCTGTTCTTCAGGAATATAATTCCGGGTTATTGGTTGGTTCATGTTCACCTTGATTTATCAAAAGACGGAATAAAACTCGTAGGTATATCTGTGGGAGACAGATTTATTTATTCAATAGACTTTTCTGTGTGAGACAAATTTGTTTATCAAGTCTTCGATTTTGGGTCGTAGCAACTCTTGGTTGTGGGTGAGATCAGCTAAGAGAATCAAGTGCGTAGTATCCTGCTGGGATCAGAGACGTAAGGAGCATGATTGTACATGGAATCAGTGTAAGATTGATTAGGGTTCAACTACTTTCCAGTACGAAGTTAACTTGTAGTAGGCTAGTGTCTGTAGCGGCTTAATACAGTGTGGTGTTCAAATCTGGACTAGGTCCCGGGGTTTTTCTGCATTTGCATTTTCCTCGTTAACAAAACTTCTGGTGTCTGTGTTATTTCTTTTCCGCATTATATTTTGTTATATAATTGAAATATCACAGGTTGTGCGTTTAATCAATCAATTGGTAAATCCAACCTTTGGTTGTTGATTGAAATTGATTGATCTTTGAACATTGGTCTTTGGTACTGTTCAAATTATTTCTCTTGAATTCAATCAGGCTCGCAAATTCCTATTTGTTTGAGTGTAGATGGAATCGAGAAATTGAGATATAACTCTTTGATATACTTTTTTTTAAGGTTGAGTCTGATTGTCTAGTCGATTCTCTTAAAAGTATATTGGAGTTAGTCCATACAGATTGCTAAGAGAAATATTGGGTGTGGTTGTTATACCCCAGCTTTTTCACAATTGGATCCTTTTCACCTTGATTTATCAAAAGACGGAACAAAAACTCGTAGGTATTTATGTGAGGGACAAATTTATCTATTCAATAGACTTTTCTGTGTGAGACAGATTTGTTTATCAAGTTTTCAAATTTGGGTCGTAGCAACTCTTAGTTGTGGTTGAGATCAGCTAAGGGAATCAAGTGGGTAGAGTCCTGCTGGGATTCAGAGGCGTAAGGAATGCGACTGTACTTTGATTAGTGTGAGACTGGTTAGGGCTCAACTTCATTCCAGTCCGAAGTTAACTTATAGTAGGCTAGAGTCTGTAGCGGATTAATACAGTGTGATGTTCAAATCTGGATTAGGTCCCGTGGTTTTTCTGCATTTGTGGTATCCTCGTTAACAAAATTCTGGTGTCTGTGTTATTTCTTTTCCGCATTATATTTTCTATATAATTTAAATATCACAGGTTGTGTGTAGTTCAATCAATTAGATAATCCAACCTTTGGTTGTTGATATAAATTGATTGGCACTTGAACATTGGTGTTTGGTACCGTTCAAGTTGTTTCTCATAATAATCAGGCTCGCAGATTTATATCTGTTTGATTTGCTGATTACATTAAGAAACAGAGATATAACTCTTGGATGTATTTTCCACGATTGAGTCTGATTGTCTAGTTGATTCTCTTGGAAGTATATTGGAGTTTGTCCATACAAATTTCCGAAACGAAATATTGGGTGTGGTTGTTGTACCTCCCGCTTTTTCAATTGGTATCAGAGCAGGCAAACACATTTTAAGACCTCATAAGTCTATGTTTGTAGCAATCGAATCTCTGTGGACAGAAGATTGTCTCATCTTACACATATAAAATGTCTTCCAAAGTTTTTGATTATGCCAAATGTCTTTGGATTACCTCAAAAGATAACTCCTTAGCTGATTCTTCCGAATCCCGAGGTGGAAATTTTTTGCTATCAGATTCTGAGAACATTCCCTCTGATTTGACATTTAACACTATGTCAGAAGCTGAAATGGAACTCATCAGAACCTTAAAAAAATCTGGTGAGATTATTGATATTCAAGATTGTAAGATAAAGTCTCTTGAAGAAAAACATGCTCATCTCATTGATGAACTTAAGAAGTCTCTTGATCGAGAATGGGAACTCTATAGTATCGTTGAGTCCTTCTCTAACAATATCAAAAACCTTGTTCAACAAAATACTCTACAACATGAAAAGATTGATGTTTTTGAAGATATTGTTAAAGAAGATTCAGATAGAGAAAAACGTTTGATCGAGACTCATTCATCTGACTTGAACATCATTCGTGTTGAAAAGGAGAAAATGAGTGCATCACTTCTTCTAGCCCAGGAACAGTGTAAATCCTTGGAAAAGGAAAAATCTGTTTTAATGAGAAAACCTTCTTCTGTGCCAATCTCTAATTCTCATATGAGATTTCAGTACGTGAAGAAAATTACTCCCAAGGAAGTATCTGCTAAGAAATGTTTACATAACTTGCAATCTTATAATAGGGATACAAATCTAAAACAGGTTCCTTCCGATGTTTCTCTTCCACGAACCTGTTCCTTATGTGGGAAAAGAAATCATTATGATACACATTGTTTTACTAGAAAGAAACAGATTTCCGATCTTCAAAATCTACTTCTTTTTACCATTGACAGGGTTAATAGTCTGACGACACCTACAATGGATTTCATTCCTGCAGAAAACCAGAATTCTCATGCACAAGGTTTCCAAAGTCACCCCTCTAGAAATCTCTACAGGAATCGTGTCCCTCTTAATGGTGCTAATTTTTGCGCTACAAATGTACACATTCCTAGTGCTAATGAGAATAAGTCTGGTAAATCTAAGTCTATCAGGTGGATTTCTCTCAATTCTGATCCTATGGAACCAATCTCTAGAGGTCCTAGATTTAGTCCACATAAAAATCCTTCTGATGGATACTCAAAAAGGTTTATGTCTTATTTCTATGGGATAAGAAATAACCGAAGGAAGGTAAAGAATACTAGGCTCAAACATTCAGATAGTATTTACAACTCATCTCTCAATATTCATGGTGGGATTATATCTCACTTTGCTACCTAGATCTATGTAATTTCATCCTTGTATCTAACTTGAGAGTTGCAAGGATGATACTTGCTAGATTCTCAGGTCTATTGTAGATTACCATTTGTCTTGTGCTTGAAATATTTGTTTTCTTCTTTTGTGAATGTTGAGTCATATCTTGACTCCAAGTAACTTTTTCATATGCTCTGGTTTAAAGTAAACTTTTTGATCATTGAGCTATGAAATTATGAGATATCTGAAAAACAGAGTGTATTTCCTTATTATTGGATCCCGTCTGATCCATTAACCTTCCTTAACTGGTCCACGAACGTCCGTGTCTTTGCTTGGGAGTTTTTAGGGTTTCCATAACAAGGGTGTTCTTCTCTTGTTCATAAACATTTTTTTTTCCTTCCTTAATAAAAAAAAATGGAAAACTCTTCAAGACCTCAGGAAGTGGTGAATCTTGAGATGGAAGAAGACAATAAAGGATGCGAGCAGTTCAAGAACTTGTTTTGAAAAAGATGATTGCAAGGAAATAGTACAACTCCTGGATTGTTGAATCTGTCAAAGATTTAATTCCTTTTCAGAATGACTCAAAGGTCGAATTTGCAAATCTTCAACTGCAAATAAATCATCTAATTGATGGTCAGCCCAAAATCCTTGAAAATCAAAATATTTTGATTCGGAATCAGAAGAAACTCATCGTGGACTGCGTCAAAGCTAGGCAGCTTACCCGCATTGTTGATCGAAAAGTTAATGTTCTAACCCATGAACATGAAGTCTCTACGGTCAAAACAATCAAGGATACCAATGATACCTTTTATGATGGGGTCTTTCAAAGGTATGAGGTTATCAAAGAAACTTGATTTTCTTAATGTCTAGGAAACTTCTTATGAGAATTTATTATTGAGAAGGATGACTAGGGTTTGGAATAGCATTTATTGTGATTACACAGAGCTATTGCCAACGATTTTCATCTTGCGATGTTTTTAGATTTATTTATTTAAATTCTAAAGTTTATTTGGAAGATAATTTTGAAGTATTAATCTTCATTGGTTTTATATATTGCAAATAATATTATGGGATATGTGTGTTTACGTCCGTGAACTATGATTGTCCCATATATGTCAAAAGTTAAGTCTATTATGTCATTATGCAAATATTGATGAAAGATAGAATGAACTTTTGATGTCAAAGATTAAGTCTATGGTATCATTATGCAAATATTGATGAAAAATAGAATGAATCTTTGAATATTCCGCAGTATTGATCTTTCCTTGATCCACTTGTATGTGAAAGTACTGTACGGCTCCGTAAGTTTTCTTATGTTGAGCATTTACGATTAAATTAATCATTGAGGTTCTTTTGTGGTTAATTTAATTGAGTTTTCTGGATACAAATTCATGTTTCATGATTTTTGTTAATGTCCAAAGAAATCCTTCTTTTCTTGTAAAAATAAGGTCGATCTAGTTGTTCTTTCGGGAATGACATTTTATGGGGGAGAGTTTTTAATTGAACTTGTGGTTGATTGCCAAATCTTTGTGGGGAGTGCGGCAGTGAAATATTGTAAGAGTTATCTTGTATCTTTATAAACTACTTAATGAATACACTAAGTTTCGACTATGTAAACTCATCAAAATAAAGTTGATATGTTCTCTTTTAGTCATGAAGTATCTCTATGAGAATTTCATTATGATCCCGCTAGTTTTCGTACCTTTTCCAATTTATGTTGACAAAAAGGGGGAGAATTATTATGTAGTTCACACTACAAATACATATGGTTTACGGATCATTATATAAGGGGGAGTGGTTTTCATTGTGAGATGAAGTATTGACCAAGGGGGAGTGATACATATCACCATAGTATTGTTGTCAAAGTTGTGACACAATTGGACTTTGATGTTGTGTAATAATACTATGACACTGTATAACAATGATTGAGAGAAATTGTTTTCTCATTGTTATGGCTACAGATCTTCAAAAACTATGATGTTGAGTTGAACAGGTTCAGAATCACTGGAGTACTTGGAAGTGACGAAGATTTCGAGTAATGTTGAAAAACTAAGGAAATCAAGAATTTGGATAAGAAGCTACAAAGTTTATTTATTTTGTAATCCATATGTATTGATAGTTTTGTCACTAAAATTGACAAAGGGTGAGATTGTTAGAGCACTGCTCGGTCGAACTCGCAAGCGTTGCTATCTCAAGCTTGTTTGTCAAGTTTAGTTGCCAAAACTATAAGTCTTGATTTCTAGTCTGCTTATAGCTATGTCTCGGATTAGGATAGAATTTGTAGTTGAGCTTTAGAATTCACGACGTTCATCGATTGAAGACGAAGAACTACTACGAGGATCTTGTGGAACTTCATCAACAAAGGGTATGTGGAGACTTGAACTCATCTATCACTCAGAAGTCTATTTCTATTCTATCTCCTATTGAAACAAAAGTCGTATAACTATATAGACTTTACATTATACACATTTGATATTTCGAGCTGAGTTTAACTCGCTTACATATTTCTCGAAATATGTGTTGGTAAGCTTTCGCTTTAACCAAGTTCATCTTATATTCTTGACGAAAGTCAAAAGATGATCATGTGAAAATCGCTTGGTAACATCTTATATTATTTGTGTGAGACAGTCATTTGATGTAGACTCGGAATGTTTCGTATTGATCGTTTGATCACTTGAAAATTGCTTTGAAGCTAATAGTTTGTGTGAGACAGCTATTCCCGTCTTCTAAGAATGTTTCAATGAATAAAATGAGAGTTAAGAACAACTAACCATTGATTGGATATAGCATAGTATGCATACTTGTATGCTAACTGTTGCAAGTTATTCCAAGTCCGGGAACCAAGTATACATACCCATATGCGTACTGGCGTAACAGTTAAGGTCCGGGAATTTGGTATGCGTACCCGTTTGCATACTAAATCAACTGAGTTCGGTCGTGAACGACAGTATGCGTACATGTTCGCATACTGGCGGACAGACCAAGTCCGGAACTCTAAGTATGCTTACCCGTTTGCATACATGACTGGTGATAAAGCGGGGGTATAACAACCACACCCAATATTTCGCTTAGCAATTTGTATGGACTAACTCCAATATACATTTAAGAGAATCAACTAGACAGTCAGACTTAACCTTAATAAAAAGTATATCTCAACTTCTCGATTCGATCCACACTCAAACGAATAGGAATTTGCGAGCCTGATTGAATACAAGGGAATAACTTAAACGGTACCAAAGACCAATGTTCAAGGATAATCAATTTCAATCAACAACCAAAGGTTGGATTTACCAATTGATTGATTAAACGCACAACCTGTAATATTTCAATTATATAACAAAATATAATGCGGAAAAGAAATAACACAGATACCAGAAGTTTTGTTAACGAGGAAACCGCAAATGCAGAAAAACCCCGGGACCTAGTCCAGATTTGAACACCACACTGTATTAAGCCGCTACAGACACTAGCCTACTACAAGTTAACTTTGGACTGGAAAGTAGTTGAACCCTAATCAATCTCACACTGATTCCAGGTACAGTCATGCTCCTTATGTCTCTGATCCCAGCAGGATACTACGCACTTGATTCCCTTAGTTGATCTCACCCACAACCAAGAGTTGCTACGACCCAAAGTCGAAGACTTTATAAACAAATCTGTCTCACACAGAAAAGTCTATTGAATAGATAAATCTGTCTCCCAAAGATATACCAAAGAGTTTTGTTCCGTCTTTTGATAAATCAAGGTGAACAAGAACCAATCGATAACCCGAACTTATATTCCCGAAGAACATCCTAGGATTATCAATCACCTCACAATAATCTTTATCGATTAACGAAACAAGATATTGTGGAATCACAAACGATGAGACGAAGGTGTTTGTGACTACTTTTCTATCCTTCCTATCGGAGATACAGATCTCAAGCCAATCTTACGATTGTAGTCAACACGATAGAAACAGCAAGATAAGATCATACAACTATAAAGAAAATAGTTGGGTCTGGCTTCACAATCCCAATGAAGTCTTTAATTAGTTAACCTACAGGGTTTCGTGAAAAACCTAAGGTCAAAGTAGAATCGACTCTAGCTTATATAACTAGTATCACACAGGAGGTGTGGGGATTAGGTTCCCAAGTTGCTAGAGTTCTCCTTTATATAGTCTCCAAATCAGGGTTTGCAATCTAAGTTACCTTGGTAACAAAGCATTCAATATTCACCGTTAGATGAAAACCTGATTAGATTCAAGCTAATATCTTTCAACCGTTAGATCGAACTTAGCTTGTTATGTACAAATGAAATGCACCTTCATTTAGGTTTGGCTAACCGTACCTAAACGTTTACACCTAGTTGGTTCAACAATAGTTAACCAATGGTTAGCCATATGAGCACTTTCATATCAACCTTATTCATCTTCACCATAACTAGTTCAAATGACTCAAATGAACTAGTTTAGAGAGTTGTTCAATTGCTTAGATATTATAGAAGTATACAAGACACAATCAAAGCAAAATCGATTTTCATTCACTCGAATCAATTCTTGAACATTATAGCCACGGTTTGCAAAGATTGCATTCCTTATTATGTAAATGTTTTAGTTCATGAACAAATCGATTTTAGAAAGTAACCTACTTAAGTATGCAAACGGGTATGCATACCTAAGTTGTCGGACCGAGTTTAGTTACGCCAGTACGCATACGGGTGCGCATACTAATTCACACTTCTAAACTCCAGCAGAAATTCACGGACGTGAAACTTCCTCATGTATGCGTACGGGTACACATACGTTCCCGAGTTTCCAACAACCGCCGGTACGCATACGGGTACGCATACTTTAGGTTCCCGGTTTTGGAATTTTACACAAATGTGAGAACACACTATGTTTATATCCAAACATGGTTACTTGTTCTAAATTCTCATATCAATCATTGAAACTTTCTTAGAGGATGTTATAATAGTTGTTATTCACAAACTATTTTCATCAAAGCGATTTTCAAGTTATTGAAATAATAAACATGACTTTCGTCACTAGTAAAGATGAACTTGGCCAAAGCGAAAGCTTACTAACACATATTTCGATGCATATATAAGTGACTTAAACTCGGCTCGAAATAGCACATGTGTATAATTAAAGTCTATATAGCAATACGACTTTTGTCTCAAAATAGGATATAGAATAGATAGACTTTTGAGTGATAGATAAGTTCAAGTCTCCACATACCTCTTTGTTGATGAAGTTCCACAACTTCCCTTGAGTAGTTCTTCGTCTTCATTTGATGAACCCCGTGGAGTCTAGAGCTCAACTACACTTACTATCCTAATCTGAGACTTAGCTATAAGTAGACTAGAAATCAAGACTTATAGTTTTGGGAACTAAACTTGACAAACAAGCTTGATATAGCAACGCTTGCGAGTTCGACCAATCAATGCTCTAAAAATCTCCCCCTTTTTCAATTTTAGTGACAAAACTATCAATACATATGGAATACAAAATAAATAAACTTTGTAGCTTCTCATCCAAATGCTTGATTTCCTTGGTTCTTCAACATTACTCGAAATCTTCGTCACTTCCAAGTACTCCAATGATTCCAAAGGTATTCAATTCAGCATCATCGTTGTTGAAGATCCGTAGCCATAACAATGAGAAAACAATAGCTCTCAATCATTGCTATACAGTGTTATAATATTATTACACAGTATCAAAGTTCAACTGTATCACAACTTCGAAAACAATACTATGGTGATATGTATCACTCCCCCTTAGTCAATACTTCATATCACCTGAAAACCACTCCCCCTTACATAATGATCCGTAAACCATATGTATATGTAGTGTGAACTACACATTAATTCTCCCCCTTTTTGTCAATGAAATTGGCATAGGTACGAAAATTAGTGCGATCCTAATGAAATTTTCATAGAGATACTTCATGACCAAAAGAAAAGCACATATCAACTTTTTTTAGATGCAATCATATAGCCGAAACTAAATGCACTCATCAAGGAGTTTATAAAGATACAAGATAACCCCTATAATATTCCACAATCGCACCCCACAAAGATTTGGCAATTAAGCACAAGTTCAATTAAGAACTCTCCCCCATAAAATGTCATTCCCGAAAGAACAAAAAGAGCGACCTTACTTACACAAGAAAAGAAGGATTTCTTTGGACATTAACAATTCACATAAGAATATGAATTTGTATCCAAAAATCTCAATTAAATTAACCACAAAAGGAAACCGTAAATGCATAAAAACCCCGGGACCTAGTCCAGATTTGAACATCAGACTGTATTAAGCCACTACAGACTCTAGCCTACTACAAGTTAACTTCAGACTAGAATGTAGTTGATCCCTAACCAATCTCACACTGATCAAGGTACAGTCGCGTTCCTTACGCCTCTGAATCCCAGTAGGACTCTACGCATTTGATTCCCTTAGCTGATCTCACTCACAACTAAGAGTTGTTACGACCCAAAGTCGAAGACTTGATAAACAAATCTGTTTCACACAGAAAAATCTATTGAATAGATAAATCTGTCTCCCGCAGAAATACCTACGATTTTTTGTTCCGTCTTTTGATAAATATAGGTTAACAGGAACCAATTGATACACCGGACTTATATTCCCGAAGAACATCTTAGTAATATCAATCAATTCACAATAATCTTAATCGTATAGAAGCGAAACAAGATATTTGGGAATCACAAACGATGAGACGAAGATGTTTGTGACTACTTTTTATCTTACCTATCGGAGATTAAATCTCGAGCAAATCTTAGAGAAGATAGTACTCAGTACGATAGAACAAAGTAAGATCAGAACACGCAACTACAGATAAAATAGTTGGGTCTGGCTTCAGAATCCCAATGAAGTCTTTAAGTCATTAACCTATAATGGTTTTAGAAAAACCTAGGTTAAAGGAGAATCGAATCTAGTCGCAACTAGTATCAAACAGAAGGTGTGGGTATTAGGTTTCGCAGTTGCTAGAGTTCTCCCTTATATAGTCTTCAAATAAGGGTTTGCAATCAATGTTACCTTTGTAACAAAGCATTTAATATTCATCGTTAAATGAAAACATGATTATATTCAAGCTAATATCTTTCAACCGTTAGATTGAACTTAGCTTGTTACACACAAATGAAATGTACCTTCATTTAGATATGGATAACCGTACCTGAACGTGTACACCTTATTGGCTCAACAATAGTTAACCGAAGTTAGCCATATGAACACTTTCATATCAACCTTGTTCATCTTAACCATAACTAGTTAAAATAACTCAAATGAAACTAGTAATAGAGTTGTTCAATTGTTTATATTCTCATAGAAGTATACAAGACACAATTGAAGCAAAATCGGTTTTGATTCACTCGAATCGATTCAAGAACATTTTAGCCACGGTTTGCAAAATTTTATTCCTTATTATATAAATGTATTTGTTCATAAATAACCAATTTTAGAACTAAACCCACTCAAGTATGCAAACGGGTACACATACTTTGAGTTCCGTACTTTGTATGTCCGCCAGTATGCGAACGGGTACGCATACTATCGTTCACGACCGAACTCAGTTGATTTAGTATTCAAACGGGTACGCATACCAAATTCCTGGACCTGAACTGTTACGCCAGTACACATATGGGTATGCATACTAAGTTCAAGGACTTCAACTAATAAACCAGTACGCACACGGGTATGAATATTAAGTTCCCGGACTTGGAATAACTTGTAACAGTTAGCATACAAGTATGCATACTGTATTATAGACAATCAATGGTTAGTTGTTCTAAACTCCCATTTTAATCATTAAAATATTCTTAAAAGACGGGAATAGCTGTCTCACACAAACTATTAGCTTCAAAGCAATTTTCAAGTGATCAAACGATCAATACAAAACATTCCGAGTCTACATCAAATGACTGTCTCACACAAATCATATAAGATGTTACCAGGCGATTTTCACATGACTTTCGTCAAGAATATAAGATGAACTTGGTTAAAGCTAAAGCTTACCAACACATATTTCTCGAAATATGTAAGCGAGTTAAACTCAACTCGGAATATCAAATGTATATAAATAGGAGATATAATAGAAATAGACTTATGAGTGATAGATGAGTTCAAGTCTCCACATACCTTTTGTTGATGAAGTTCCACAAGCTCTCCCTAGTAGTTCTTCGTCTTCAATCGATGAACGCCGTGAAGTCTAAAGCTCAACTACACATTTTATCCTAATTCGAGACATAGCTATAAGTAGACTAGAAATCAAGACTTATAGTTTTGGCAACTAAACTTGACAAACAAGCTTGAAATAGCAACGCTTGTGAGTTCGACCGAGCAGTGCTCTAACAAAAACCTTTAGAAAATTGTAGTCTGGTGGCTTATGAAAGAGAAACTCAAATGGCGAAATGAAATTAAGAGATTTAGCATGAAGCCTATTTATCAAATAATTGGCCGTTTGAGAGGCTTCAACCCAAAAAATATCATGTAAAACAGATTAAATAAGTAGAGTTCTACCTATCTCAAGAATATGTTTATGTTTAGTTTTTGCAACCCTATTTTGTTCAAGGGTATGAGGATAAGAGAACTCATGGAAAATGCCTTTATGTTGAAGAAAATATTTTTAGAGATTATCGGTAATTCACCCACATTGTCAGTTCTAGTACATTTGACAGATAAAGAAAGCAAATTCTCAATTTGAGTGACAAAAGTGATAAAAGACTGTTTGAAATCAGATTTATTATTTGATATTAGAAATACCCAACAATACTTTGAGTACTCATCTACAATGTTGGCATAATAGAAAGTGCCAATATGGCAGGGACCCCGCAAATCCATGTGTAATAAATCTAGAGGTTGACTAGCTACAATATGAGACATACTAAATGGAATTTTAGGACTTCCTCCCAACTTACACAGAATACTTATTTATTTGACACGTTGGGAAGGTTTAACATGTGGCAAAGCCTCTGCATAGTCTGAAAAGAAGGATGGCCAAATCTTTTGTGGAGAAGCTAACTTTGAGTAAGTGCACTGGAGAAAGTTGGTGGTGAGGTGGTTTTATTGAAATGAATAGGATAAAGGTCATTTCCATGTGGCCCTTGCAAAAGAATCCTCCTTGAGGTCGAATTATTGACACAAAATCCAAATGAGTCAAAGGTTAAAGAACAATTATTGTCCTTAGTGAATTTATGAACTGGTAGTAAATTTTCAGAGGTATTTGGAAAAATAAGAACATGGTCAGGCACATGCTTAATAGTATTACCAATATGAGATATGTGCATACCTTGGCCACTAGCTGTGGAGATCATTTTAGCACCATCATATGGATCGGAAGTAGTCAAAGTCTCTGCATCTGTTGTAATATGATTATTTGCACCATTGTCTGCAAACCAAGCATCTTCATCAAAAATATCAGCTGAATCTAACATGGCCTGAAGATTAGTTGGAGGTGCTCTTCCTTGATAAGATAAGTTGCGCCTATGATTGCAATCAGGTGCAAGATGACCAAATTTTCCATAAATTTTACAAGAAGGTATGTCAATAATAGCACCACTAGTACTAGCACCATCTCTACCAGAAGGTGTTGGAAATAGATTGGGGTTAGGATATCTACCACTTCTAGTACCACCTCTATAGCCTCCTCTAATATACCCAAAATTATTTGTGGGAGGTCTATATGAAGAAAAACTTGGACTATATGTAGGAAAACTAGAATTTATAGCAGCAAAAGCTTTTGCATCAGATTCTGTCTTATGATGACTTACAACCATTGCATCACTGATTAAAAGATTTTGCAATTCTTCACTGGTAACTGGTGGATTTCTAATGCGAATAGAAATATCAAATGCATTGTAATCACTACACTAGGAAGTTCAAAAAGAATTGTTACCACCATTTCATTGTCAGAGATGTGAGAACTATGAGCAAAAATCTGATTTTAAAGAGCTTTAACCTCCATAAAATAACTGGTAACAGAAGTATTCATTTTAATAAGAGTCTGAAGCGTGGCACGCAGCTGAATAGCATGAGTTGATGAAGTTTGAGCAAATGTTTCCTCAATGTTATTCCATAAACCTTGTGAAGTTTTAAATCCAGAAACTTAACCAATAACCGAGTCTGAAATTGTTGACTGAATCCACAAAATGAGTGTTAAGTCTCCAGTAATCCGGTCTTGATAATGAGGATTAACTAACTATTTCATTATTCTGATTAGCTCGTGAAGTAAATCGTTTAGTACAAGGAAAAGAACCATCAAGATATTTCTATACCTGAAATCTCTTGAAAAGAGACATCACCAAAGATTTCCAAACTAGAAAATTGTCATCCTTGAATTTGAACGGAATGATATGACCATTTGTATTTAGCAAAAGAGCGGAAATTCCAACTGGATTTCTTGGATCCATGACTACTGAAGAAAAGATGATGATCAAATGTAAAATTAACATGAAACTTGAAGAAAATGACTAGTTTTGATCAAGAAATGACCAACAAAGGGAATTATTGACCAAAAAACACAGAGAAATAGATGTAGAAAAGTTTAAAGTGTAGGATTTAGTTGAACGAGTAATGCAAAATTCAAAATAGATTCAAAAAAAAAAACTTATTCTAAGAGTTTGAAGCGAGAAACTATAAGAAAAGATATAAAATTTAGCAAAACGTCATTAATGAAGAAAAGGAACCTGCTCAGGATACTATAGTGAGAGAAATATTAATCTTCTATTGATAAAGATGAAAGTAAAGTTACAGAACTAAAAGTTGTCATCTGTAATAGCTCATATACAACCAACACCTACATGTGTCGGCTACACAAAAACACAAAGAATTAGGACAACATATCTGTAATACTATTACATAGATACACGAGTGAGTGACACACTCACAACTGACATAAACAGAAAACAGCTAAGGAAATCGACTCTATTACTAACAACCACTAAATATCGACAACGGTCGACTCTATAACGCCTATATACACCACCCTTCCCCTATTATTACTCTTCGCACCTTCTTTTCTTTCTCCTAATTAAACAAAATTCTTTAGTTACTTCCTCCCAAATATGAGTGAGAAAAGAAAAAGAAACGGAAAAGTCAAATGATCTACTAGCACCCCAGACAATTGATTAAATTATGTCATGGATAAAAAATATGAGTTTCACAATGTTGGACAACTAGCTGGTGATAGTGTACTCTCTGTGCACATATCTGGTCATCTAGAGCGAGTTAATTCAGTCACTTTAAGAGGTGGGTGGTTTGAGTTCCATACGGTGTTTAGGTTACTTCCCCTTTTGTTCAAGATAGAGTATGAAGATTTCCTTGGTGCCGTTTTTATTATATACAACCTAGAAACCATGTGACTCAAATAGTTCAAGTTATATTCGAAAGATGGTGGAAGACTACAAATACGTTCTTCTTCAAAGATTTTGAATGCGGTAAGTTTGTTTTTTCTTGCAATTAATTTTTAGATTATGTTTTTTGTTTTATAAAATTCAACAAACTCTAATTATGAACATGTTGTTAAATATGAGTTACACCATTAGATTTGTAAATGTTAACATGAATTCCATGTGAAGGAAATCTACTTCCATTTAATGGACTAAATTGGGAATCAGAAGATAGAAATCAAGCATATAGACAAATAAAAGCATGTGGATCAAAGGTGGCTGGGTGATCGCTCGTAACACGTCAAAAATAATATAACTTTCTCACTACTTATGATTTATTATGAAGCAAGGGAAAGAAAGGATCGTTCCCATAGAGAGGTCTAAGGATGTTATTCGGTTTCAATTTTCTATATAAAACAAACGTTTTTTTCAAACAAACGTTTTTTTCTTCTGATTTATGTAAACTAAAGTAAACTAGAAGCAAACAAGGAAAAGTAAACAAGCAAATCAAACAAGTAAATCAGAGATAAGAAAATATTGGTCAAGAATTTCGTTTTCGTTCACAAACATGTTCTTGTCTTAATAACTAGAATTGATATTTAATCTCTCTTTATCAGAAGCCCTAGGATACCTTGATCGCAAGAATATCCTGCAAATTTCCTGATCTCATCACACTTACATGTAAAACGATGCAAATATGAATTCTACCAAGGAAACAACCTAACGTGTAAAAGTATCAATCAAGTTTAATTTTCAAGAAGCATTAAGTTTCATGAAATTAGGCTAATCAATACAATCGAACGTGGAAAGCACACTAATCCGATTTAACAAAAGTTAAGAATCACTTGTGATTACTAGGATATATCACTATAAGCAATAACCACAATTGTGCTACTTGTATTCAAGATGTATCACTTTTACGTATAATAACCTTTAAACTAGTAATAAATATGATTACGAGTTCAACCAATTTGCAACTTGACAAAACAAGAAATCAATCATACATGGCTATATTTGGAGTGAATCATAATCGATAATATTGAGACAAAGTTAATTCATCAAACCAAAAAACATATTATGTGCAATCAAACTTAATCATTAACCAATAATAAAAATCTAGCTCATGTTCATGAGGTTCATAACAATAAGGAAGAGGAAAGCTTTCATGTTTCTAAACCCTAGAACCAAAGTAGTAGAAGATATGAGAGAGGTAGACATCATAGAGAGAGGTTCCTTTTATATCTTTTTTTCTTTCTCCACCAATTCTCTATTTAGGTCACGCCCATCCGCCAAAAATCAGTCCCTGAAACACCCATGAGTCAAGATCGGTCAATATAGGTCCAAGTCCATCTGAGTTAGCTAGCTGGTCTGAACTGGGTCTGAGTCAGGTAACCTGTCTCACTGGATTGAGTCAACTCGGTTCAACTGTCAGTTCCATGGAACTAACATCACAATATTCAGATTAAACTCTAATTAAAGTTATTGCACTTGTACGTTAATCCCAAACACTTGGGTTAATCCCTATAGTTTAAGGTTCGGTTTCACACATATACTATATACCAAGTGTATATATACCTTGTGGTTGTTATCTTCTTGACAGTCCTTGTCTATATTAGATTACGCAAGGTATCAGACTTATAGGTTGGTATCAAAAAGATTGTGGTGTACTTGGTACCCTCGTCATTTAAGATGGCAATCACAATCCTTAGATAACTGTTCGTAGTAAAAAATCGGGTAAAAGTCATTATAGGGGCCATAAGTCTAATTCCACCGACTCAAGCTTTACGGCCTTTACTAGCAGACCAGGGCTGGCCCACGACTATAACCTCGATTCCTCAAGTAATTTTGAGTTGTTGGATGAATCCTCGATTCCTAAATTGCTTAATAAGACTAATTATACTCCTCCATCTAATTTTACTTCTTTTGTACCTGACACTAATAACTATGTGGAAACTCAGTCAACTACTCATTCACCAGCTACCATGGAGCTTGAATATGAAGACTTTGAATCCAAAATTGACTTTCAATAGGGTTTCAATTAGGGGTGTGCAGAAAAACGAAACCGCGGATTTCACCCATATCCGTCCGCAAAATTGCGGATGAAACCCAATCCGCAAGATCTATGGGCCGGACACGGATGGGAATCTCAAATCCGCATGCAGTGCGGTTGCGGTTGGACAATGAAAACCGCGGATTACCCGCACCATAGGACAATTAGGAAAATTAATAAAATTATTAGGGATAATTCGGGAAGTATGAATTTTATATATAAACATCTTATCTTTGTAAAACCTAATTCACTTTCACTTCACACTCAACCACTCTTTCTTCATTCTACATCTACACTGAAAACACTCAACAATCTCGTAGGAATCTTAGATCTAATATCGAAAAGATCTCTTGATATTAATCACGAAATGTGAATGACATATTATAGGTCCCATACTCATCCCGTCTTCGCAGGATATGTCCTATTTTCTTATGATTTGTATCTTATCCACCTATCTGCTTAATTTTCTCCTATCAATCGATAATCAATCTACCTATGCATCTAGTTAAAAAACCTAGTTTTCTTCTAACTTTTGTAGTCTTGCGTATTGTCTACTCTTACAGCATCTCTTTTATATATTTATTTTGCTTCAACTGTCTGGCTTGCATTGTCTCGGCGAGGGCTCTCAGTAGTATCATGTGGGTCTTAGACGTCTTAGTAACCAACGAACCACCCGAAATTACATATGCAGGAGCTGCACCTTGAATTGTCATGGGGAGAAAAGGTAAAAAATTGCTTCGTAGATTGATGGGATGAGTATGGGACCTAAAATATATCATTCACATTGACATCGATAAAAAATCTCTTGATATCGAAAAAAAGATTTTATTATTATTTATTTTTTGTCTAAATCCACGGTTAATCCGCATCCGGCCCGTATCACCCGTTGATCCGTGGATGTGAAATCCGTGGGTGATTGGGCCAGACACGGTTGGATTTTCCAAATACGCAACTTTGACAGATTGGACGCGGGTGACCCCTAATCCGCAACCGTCCGTCTGTTGAACACCCCTAGTTTCAATAATACAATTGGAGTTTCGAGTAACCTTCCAAATATGAGATCTTTTCGCCGACATTTATTAAGAAGGAATTGTGATGCTCCTATAATGGAAGTTACAGAACAAATCAATGATGGCCTTGATTCTTGCAATGCAGTAGATGAGGATCTTTTACATGATTAGGATGGATGTATTGATGCGGTTCAATCTCATATTCTCAATTATTGTAATGAGGTAAATATTTTCAATGCAATAACCTGTTCTAAGGTTTCATAGAATTATGTGCTGGAACATTAAAGGTTTAAGGCAAGATGAAAAAGTAACTGCAATTAGGAATGTAATTAGGAGAAACGATGTAACTATTTGCTTTGGACCTTCTTCAGGGATTGAGATTTTGAACAAATTTTAAACTGATACTCACAGATATTTGGTGAACCCCCACCTTACTAGAGACTAGCAGGGGGTCACATATGTGTTTCTCGGTTTAGGTAATGTTTAAAAATCTCGGGTTATTAGAGAATTTTTGATTACAAAGTACTAAATTCAGATGTGAGAGATGCAGTACTTTCAGTATGCCCTCAGAGTTTTTACGGTTGGCGTGGGTAGGATATTCTATCTAGAGAAATTATTAAATCGTGCATATATTGTCATTATGGTTAGCCAATTTCTATCAACCCACACACACCACATTGAATTTCACCTCACAAACTTACAAGAAAGGATAAGAAAGAAAGAAAAAACTAGAATTATTGAAGAGAGTGAGAGATAACTAAAAAGAGAAAACTGATAAACGGTGCATCCACAGGGACCACGACATGATAAATCTTATTCAAAGCACGTATAGCGAATAATAGATAAAGATGGACAATTACAACATCTTCGGTGGTAGTAGTAGCTTATTGGGTTTCACGCGGAAGCTTGATCTCATTTGAGTTGATTTCTGAACTCTATAACAGCCCTCATCTGTAGATTTTCTTTCTGACAATCAAGAGATATTTTACTTTAAATAACTTAAATTAAAAAAAAAACTGATATCTTAACCATTACTACTAGTACCATTTGGGACTTTTTTTTTCCGAAAAAGAGGCAAGCCTAAAAGATGATCATTATAGTACTCCGATTTAAAACCGGATTCGATTACAGGACTGCCTCGAAGATTTCCAACATTTACATAGAGTTCAAACAAATAACATGGATACTCAAACAGACCACGTGGTTTTTCCAGATACCTTACAACATAGTTACATGACCAATTCAGACAAAGATTACCTACCATTCCTACACAATTTCAAGGTAGCAGAACTAGTTTAAGTGGTCTTGGCTGGATCAAAAGTAGCACATCCAACTCAAATAATAAATCCATAATCCACAGAAATATTAGGATCACTAAATCCAACCACTTCTCAAGGGTTTTATCAAAATCATAGCGATGACATGGGTAGAGTAGGATCCATAGATCCACCCCATTGTCAATGATTTTATAGTAACAGTAACAAAGGTAACCGGTATAACTTAACTCGGTTTTCAAGTGATGGAATTGGCATGGATCGTTTTGGGTCTTCGTTTGACTCGGTCTTTTTGAACTGTTTGTCGCCGGTGTATTCAGTTTCTTTATAGTAGTGTCTGTCTGTGTCTTTGAGTATCCTGTTGCTGGTGTCTTTGTTGTTGTTGGAGAGGAAATCAGAATCAGAGTCATGGAGCCTGAAGATGCTTCTTGGGTAACTTTGATGCATTTTCTAGAAGAGAGTTTGTTGAATAATAATCTTTTGAATCTTGGGCCTAAAATGCTAGATTGAAACATTTCAGCAAGAACATGAAAAGAACTTGATGAAATTTCCAACATCTAGTTAGGAACCACCACTTTGATCACCAAACCCTTATGCAATTTAAACACAGTAGAAAGATTTAAGTTCCCAAAAAAAAATCCTTGGATTAAAACGTTGAACAATTAAAGTAAACAAGGGAGAGGCCCAATTGAAAAACAGATAAACTAGAGTTAAACACCACTAGATCCGAGATTCAATTGAAGAAAAAAACCCAGTTAAGGATGAATCTACAACAAGATAGATTAGAACCCAAAAAAAACACTGATAAATTTGCATCAACAAGTCAAAAAACGAGAAAGAGCAGAAGAGGTAGATGATTAGATGAGATTTTCCTGCTCAGATCTGAGCAGAAAAATACTCAGGCGACTAGGGTTGTTTTTTTTGGAGAGAGAGAATTTTTTTTGTTTTTTGGGACTTTTAAACTGATCAAATGGAGAGAAGAACATACCACGTCATTCATACACGTACACGTGATACATACATACTTACAACAACATCATATTAAAAGAAAAAACAAAAGAAAAATTGGAAATCACAGAGAGACTGATTCATTCATAAATCAACATTTTGTTTGATGATTTGAATGAAATAGCTCTGGTGACAATCACATGGTACATAGCTGCAAGTGCTGCTCCAATGAATGATCCAAATCATTCATTCATAAATCAACATTTATTTGATAAAAACACTTGGGTTGATCCATATAGTTAGGTTTGGTTTTGATACCTTTTTTATATACTAAGTGTACGTCTTGTGGTTGCTATCTTCTTGGCAGTCTTTGTCTATATTTGATCACGCAAGGTATCTGTTATATAAGTAGATATCGAAAAGATTGTGGTTTCCATAGCCACTGTGCGTACTTGCCGCAACATTCAAAAAAAAAATGTGAAAATACAGCCTGAACGCGATCCGATCCCAGAATAGAAGAGAGCATATTGAAAACCACTTCTCCTATTTTTTTCGGGTTAGGAGACCTTAAAAGATTTATGTGACGACAAGATTGCAAATCACATTCTAATTTGGTTAATGGTATTGGTTAATTTAGATACAACATTCGCAATATAATACTTCGATGAAATTCAAATGGTCGGTCAATTTAGAAGTTCAAATGTCATCCGGAACTATGATGCTAGGTCGACCAGGTTCTACCCGGAATAATATACCATGGAAGATAGGTGAGAGTTAGAGTGGGTCCCCCTCTCTCTCGGTATATTATCCTAGATTTTGTTCACGGTTCACCAAAGTACCCGGATACTTCTACATGGACCGAGTTTTTGAACTAAATTAATACCGATATTCACAGGTTTTTGGTGTACCTCACCCCCCACCTTATTAAGACTGGTTGGGGCTCACGCCTGTTTTTATTCACCGGCATTATGTGCGTTGGTTTAATGTTCAAAAATCTCGGCATGTTCAAAGTTTTTAATCCGGAAGTGCTAAATTCAGAGGCGCGGTACTTTCGGTATGTTCTCAGTGTTCCTGTGGCTGGCGTGGGTGTGGGGTAGGATATCCTATCCAGAGCAATTATTGAAAACTACATCCCAGTGTTCTCGGTGTTCGATCTTTTTGCCCTAAACCCCTATTGTTCCAGCACATAATTCAATGAAACCTTAGAACAGGTTATTGCGTTGAAAATATTTACCTCGTTACGATAATTGGAAATATGAGATCGAACTTCATCAATACAACCATCCTCATCATGTAAAAGATCATCATCTACTGCATCACAAGAATCAGGGCCATCATTGATTTGTTCTGTAACTTCCATTACAGGAGCAGGACAACTCGTTAATAAATATCGGCGAAAAGATCTCATATTTGGAAGGTTACTCGCAACTCCAATTGTATTTTGAAACCCAACTGAGAGTCAATTTTGGATTCAAAGTTTTCATCTTCAACCTCCATGGTAGCTGGTGAATGAGTAGCTGAATGAGTTTCCCAGAATAGAAGAGAGAGCATATTGAAAACCACATCTCCTATTTCTTTCAGGTTAGGGGACCTTAAACGATAAGAGATTGGGACATTAAAATTGTCTTATGTGACGACAAGATTGTAAATCACTTTCTAATTTGGTTAATGGTGTTGGTTGATTTAAATACAAAATTTACGATATAGAATATAATACTTCGATGAAGTTCAAATGGTCGGTCAAATTAGAAATATTTATAAGCCATGTCATCCGGAATTATGATGCTAGGTCGATCAGGTTTTACCCCGAACAATATACCGTGGGAGATCCAATGGTGAATTTGTTGGAAAGATCCACATTCAGATAGGTGAGAGAGTTAGAGTGGGTCCCTATCTCTCGGTATATTATCCTAGATTTTGTTCACGGTTCACCAAACATTTTCGTAGCCGGATACTTCTGCATGGACCGAGTTTTTGAACAAATTTAATACCTATATTCACATTTTCTTTTGGTGTACCTCACCCGACCTTATGAAGACTGGTTGGGGCTCACGCCTGTATTTGTTCACCGCATTTGTGTGCGTCCGTTTGATGTTCAAAAATCTCGGCCTGTTGAATGTTTTTGATCCGGGCAGTACTTTCGGTATGCTCTTCTCAGTGTTTCTGTGGCTGGCGTGAGCGTGGGTTAGGATATTCTATCCAAAGCGATTATTAAATCGTGCATATGTTGTCATTATCCAAAGCGATTATTAAATCAACCCACAGTGAATTCCATCTCACAAACTTACAACAAAAGGATAAGAAAGAAAGAAAAAAGCCAGAATCATTGAAGAGAGAGGGAGAAGTAAAAAGGAGAAAACTGATAAACGCATCCACAAGGACCACAACATGATGAATCTTATTCAAAGCACATGCGTAGCTAGTAATAATAGATAGAGATGGACAACAGATTCTTCACTAGTAGTAGCTTATTTGGGGTTCATGAGGAAGCCTGATCTGATACACCAGATGGTTGCTTTGAGTTCATGCATCAGTTGAGCTGATTTCTCAACTCTATAAAAGCCCCTCATCTGTACATTTTCTTCTTTTGATAATCACTTTTCTAAATAACTTAAATTCAAAGCAAAGAAACTTGATATCTCTACCAACACCACTAGTACTAGTACTATTTGGGACTTTTAGACTTGATGATCAAATGGAGAGAAGAAGAACAAACCACTTCATTCTTGCGCACACACACACATGACACATACATACTTACAACAACTTAAAGAAGAAAAAAACAAAAGCAGAATTGAAAATCACAAAGAGACTGATTCATTCATAAATCAACACTTGTTTGATGATTTGAATGGAATGGCTCTGATGACAATCACATGGTACATAGCTGCAAGTGCTGCTCCAATGAATGGTCCAACCCAGAAGATCCACTGCATCACAGACATTCAAATCATATTCCGTCAGTCAAAAACAAAATTAAAATCTAAGGAATTAATTGATTTAGAGAGAATGATTACGTGGTCATCCCAAGCGTGGCCTCTGTTGTAAATGATGGCTGCACCCAAACTCCTTGCTGGGTTGATACCAGTTCCGGTGATGGGGATAGTTGCAAGATGCACCAAGAACACTGCGAATCCAATTGGAAGTGGTGCCAAGATCTGTTTTTTTTCATAAACCAATAATCAATTAATTATAATTTTAAAAATCAAAGCAACAAAAACTAAGTTTAGGGGGTAAAATAAAGTGTACTTACAGGGACATGGGAGTCTCTAGCGTTACGTTTGGCATCAGTAGCGGAGAAAACGGTGTAAACAAGAACAAAAGTACCAACAATTTCAGCACCAAGACCATCTCCCTTGGTGTAACCATGAGCTACAAAGTTGGCACCACCGTTCAGCAACTGGTATTTACTTGGTTGGAAACCTTTGACAACACCGGCACCACAGATGGCACCAAGACACTGCATGATCATGTAGAAGACTGCTCTTGTCACTGACAATTTTCTGGCCAATAACAGACCGAATGTAACTGCAGGGTTAATATGTCCTCCTGTAGCACAGAAATTAAGCCAAAAAATAAGTTCAATTGATTAAAAAAAAAATGTTGGGAGGTGAAGGGGGAAAATATGAAGTACCTGAGATACCGGCGGTACAGTAGACAAGGGCAAAGATCATACCACCAAAAGCCCAAGCAATACCTTGAATACCAACAGACTGGCACTTGTTCTTGGCACCAGCAACACCCATAACAGTCAAGACGGAGATGTATAGGAACAGAAAAGTAGCTATGAATTCAGCAATACCAGCTCTGTAGAAAGACCATGAACCTAATTCTCCTGGTTCAAAGAAAGGAGCTGGTGGTGGCTCTCGGTAATCTTTGTCCTCAGTCATCTGTGCTGCTGTTCCGATTGGTTGTCTCTCTGAGAACTTGTTTGCTCCCAACCTCACATCTTCTTCTTTGCCTTCCATTTCTTCTTATTCTTCTTCTTCTGCTTTCTCCTTCTCACTCTTCAAATCTGCAACTCTATTACGTTTTGTATTTCTGCTTTTCCTGCTAAGGGATATGGGGGAGTGATGGATTTTATAGTCAAGGTATTGGATGGAAATATAGTGGTGGGTCCTGTTAATTCACTGTTCTTCCGTTTTGTATGATTGAGATGGGATTACTACACTCTCTTTCTTCGATGTCATTAGCAACGGGTGGCACCGCCCAATCACGGCGTTAGTTTTCTGACCTATCATTTGTTAATGAGTGCCCTTTAAATCAATTTGTACTCCGTATGAGAAAACATTATAAGATCATTTTATGTTGTTAACTAAGACAAAAAAATTCATAACCATCCGTACCAAGGTTACAAAATAATCCATAATTCCCTTGATTGAAGAACAATAAACAAGAAAAAAAAATTCTGTACTTTTTTTTTCTTTTAAAGGAATAGGCATTAATATTTGGAGTTGCTGCGGTGAAAAACAAGCTAAAAGAAACATAAAAGAAACATAGGCGTTTAGTTTCGAATTCTAAGCTTTACGGGGGAAGAAATCACCTTAGCCTCTCAATCTGATCTCACTGGAAAAGTATATTGTAATTGTCAAAGCCATGCGAACTTTAATAGCATTCCTATTAAGATTTTTGGAGGACGAATATCAAAAAAGGTGGAAGAATGTAAACTCTTTTTAACGGGTAAAACATTCAAAGTTTACAACAAGGTAAAATGTATTAAATCGAATACATATATATATCCAATATTTTTTTATTTTAGATTCTTTTTTGTTGAAGAATTATTCGTATTCGACCGGTTAGTTTTTTTATCACCTTAAACCATGAATGATTTAGATTATGAAGTGGGTTTCCGATTTCAATGGTGACACTCATCGTCAGTGTTTGGCTCAAGTGTGAGTGTAATTTTATGATCTACGTTAAACATTGGAGGTTTAAAATGTTATTTGAGATCTTTGATGCACTTAGCTCTCCGGTAGAAGTAGATGATGCTACTCTTGCTCGTCATTTTGGACTTTTTATTAGAAGTAGTTGTTGTACGTGAAGACTTTTCTTTTGTTGTTTTTGTATGAAAACTTAAATTATCAACACAATATTCTAATAAGCGGATCTAATTTAAGTTATTAATCAATGAAAACTTCCTAAATTTATAATTGGTTACCATTAATATCTTTCAGATGAATATTTTGTACAAAATAGACACAATTTCACATTAAACTTTGTCTGATTATCACTAAACCGTGTCTGCAAATAATCAGTGTAATAAGAGTGTGAGAAAAAATAACAATCATATTATAGGATTTTAAGTGAGCATAGAGAGAAAAAAAAGACATGCGAATATTTTCGAAGCTACACCAAATGATTAGGCACTGATCGTATTTGCCGAATAGTTAAGGGCGTATTTGTATCTTCGCCTAATGGTTCGACGAAGATTCTTTTTTTTGCACCTAACCATTGGGGGTAAAAGTGAAATTTTCTTCGGCAAACTTTTAAACATGTTAGACTTGATTTAAGTTTCGCTTTAAACATTTACTTCATGCACAACTCGAGTGTATGGTTTACGTAACGGTTTTACAAGTTAAATCTTCAACTTGAAAAACTATAAGAATGAGCCTAAGAAGAGAAATGGTAGTCGAATATAAGGAATTTATTTGAAAACTCTTGCATGTGGTCATCAAATTAAACGCTTACGGATCAGAGATTTACTCTTTATCTACTCCTAGTCTCTGTTTTTCCAGAGGTTGCAACTTTAGTTTTACTGTTTTCCCTTTTCTTTTATCGTAGATTTTCTTGGTCATTTTTTCTAAAAAGAACGAATAATGAAAGATTGATTATATCCCGAATTGAGATTATTTTTTAAACCGATATTAATTACTAAATTTTATTTCAGTGCACATCATTATAGAAATGGTTTCCAAGCATCCGTTAGAATTTGAAACCACACAATTTTAGATAGTTTTTGCAACAATGTCCAAATATTCTGCACATTAGAAGTATACAAGAAATTAATTAGTACCTATGCAATTAATTAAGTGGATATAGTAATTAAATTGTAGAAATACACTGTCATCGTGACAAGACTATGAAAACGAGATTTCGACCTTGCCATTGTCGTCTATCTCTTTGATGAGAGAACCTTCTCTCTGCTTCTGCTTCTTCGTGGGTCAACAGACTCGATACATTCTTATCATTATTTGGTAACTAGCTTTGCAGAATAAAAATTAATGTCCCTGGGTAACATGGCTTGTGGACCATACTTGCATTAGCTTTTGCAATGCTAGCTTTCATTATCACTCATCCACGTTTAATATAAACCAAACATGATAAGCTAATTAGATTCTTATATAATAATTAATTAAATTCCAATATTAACTTCGAGAAGCTTCTTAGTCATAATAGAATTTATTTATTTATTTCATATAAAACAATACAATCTTATTCATTGCATAGATAAGTAATCCAGTGCAGGATTAATGTGCATAGATAAATTTCGGCTTTTGTTGCATGCATCGAGTTGATGGTTTACTCGTGCAAAAAGAATGTGGTAGTATTGCGCAAGTTAGAATTTATTTTACAAAAAACGAGGGATTATCATGTCGATCATAATTGACAAATTCAGACACTAAAATCTCCGCCACGCAGTACGAGAGATTCGGCTTAATGGCCACACTGGCTTACTAAGATGGGGATTATAAAATGGATATATTGCAAGATGTGTTGTAAACATCTTGAACAGTTTGGCATCGTAGCTACTAGCTAGCATGTTACCTAACCTAATTTCCCAATTTGAAATGCATATCTTGCCCATAATGCAATGTGGACGGTTCCAACCACATCGGGACTGTCACAAGAGAAGGGCAGATGCGCAAAATCATATCTGCCAGGGACTCGGGGTTAATATAACAAAAATGATACATACACCATGGAATTGGCACTTCATTTTGCACCGAGTGAGACATAAATGATGGACCCCATACAAGTCCTGGTGGAACCCGCCCATATCTCATGTTTCACTCGGTGCAATTCACGGTACGTTTTCACGGTGAGTGTAGACTCGCTGTTAATATAACTACTTCATGGTAGGGGACATAGAGTGGGCAGATCCTGGCCATCACTTGCTGGAAATTTGGAAGAGCAGGTGTGACTTAGTGTTTAGGAATTTGAGGCCTAACCCACGGAGAGTAGGGGCTAATATTACCAATATGGTAAGTGGCAGCAGAAGAGCTAGGAGAGCCGAAAATTTGAACTTAGAAGTTCAAATAATATAAAATGTTAAACCCTTAGCTACCAACTTATTACCTGTCAAGATAGATATAGCTTTAAGTGTCAGTAGTAACAACGTAGAGGGAGGAATAAGTTTAATGTTGTCTGATCATGCAGGAAAAATCTCCAGAGCAAGATGCAGAAACGTTGAAGCAGGTACTGAGGAAGAGCTAGAGGATGAGGCAGCTTCGATGACAATCCAATGGGCACATCAGCTAAACCACTCGCAGATCGAAGTTGAAGGTGACAATGCGAAAGTCCTTGAAGCTGTTCAGATCCGGTTAGAAAAGGCAAGGAAAAACATATAGGAGCTACATGAAGGAAGGAACAAAAACTTTAAATTATGTATTAAGAATCTTAAGGAACTCAGTTTGGTTCAAGAGGTTGAAAATTTCATGGCAAGAAAGCTAGCCAAAAACTGTCTTGAGCATAATCTCAGTTCGCAGTAGGACGAACCACTCATTAACTCTTTTTTGGCAAAGCTCCTCCAGGATGGTAGAGCAACAAACAATGGAATGTTTATCCAAGGTTAAGCCTGGTTTATTTATTAAAAAAAAAAAAGGCATATACACGTAAAAATTAGTTCGAGTTTGGGACACAATTCGAGAAGTAGTTGGATGAATACGAAGAAAATGGGAGTCGCAATCGATTTTTGCATACAAAAATGTGATTATTATAAGCGTCCATTCCCAAGGATAAGTACAGTGAATTAAAATATCGAAAATGATAGCTCACTCAAGTACCTAACAAATATAGTAATGATCCATGATTTATATAGATTATCTCAAATTATACCTTTCTTTTTTCTATATTAATCAAAGTTAATTAAAAAACTCTTAATGATCATTCATAAGCATACACAATAATACTAAACAGATAATATTAATCTTTTACCGTCCTAATTTGTTAATATGTTAATTGCACATCACAATTATTAAAATCTAAGTAATGCATGGAGGTGACATATTTATCCACTTTTTAATTGGGTCTGCATAACATAGTAACGGACGATCCTTCAATTTACTACTCCCTCAGTCCCAAATTAATTGAGCTAGTTGTAGTTTGCACAATTTTTAAGGTAAAAGGAAAGTGGAGTATATTTAAGTATTTTTTTATAATTATACCCTTATGGATAATAATTAGTAAAACTTAGAAATGATTTATCTCTTAAACCATACCACGGTTTTTCGTAAACTTTATACCGTTGAAAAGCATTTTAAAGCATCTACGTAACGAATATAAAGAACAAACGTCAACAATATTGACTATTTCATGAAAAGGTACGAAAATAGTTAGACTCGCTCAAAAGTAATCAACCATGTGCGAGCCTAACTCAGTGTATTCTTCAGTGGACTGGGCGAGTGAGTTAGAGACAGTTTTACCTATTTAACCTCCTGGTCGAGTTAGTTACAACATTGTGGGGTTAGGTTAGAAACCCATCTTCCTCCCGGTTCTTAGTTAAATCTCTTCTGCTACTCATTTTTTTCACGCTCACTGATTCGCTGCTATGGATCAGATACTTTTTATGAGATTATTGCAATTCATATATCCATTTCATTGATGTTGATGCTATCAATATCATGGTATGGTGAAGATACATTATTGGCCGATCGTTAAGCTAATTTGAAGAACCTCAAATGGCTAGGAATCAAGTGATGTTTCAACTCATGACTCTATTACTACCAAACAACTTTGGGTATTCGTTTTTATATTCAAATTTTTGATTTCCGTTATTTCTGTAAAAAAGAAAAGAAAACAGTATTGCTCTACAGCCGTTTGATAAAATGCCTTAATAATTATGCGCCTTAAATTTGATTTCATTTTTTTGGGTTTTAAAGAGGATTTGATCAATTGTTTTTTTTTATTATTTAAGATTGTTGAGTAATGGGTCTTCGTAATGATTGTTCAATTCTGCCATTTTTAATGCATTTTGTTTTGTCAATGCATAGCTCAATGGTGTTATTCCTCAACTTGATGTTGTGACTCCTTGTGCTTGGGACTTGTCAAATGGAGGAGGATGATTATCCTAGTGTTACAAGGGTTTTCGGCGGTGTGTTATTGCTTTCGGAAGGAAAGGAACCAAAAAATAAGGGCTTCCGAAGGAAAGGAGAGCACCATCTCATGTTGTTACAAGGTAGGGTTTCTTTTTTCATAAGATCTTTGTAGGGTTATCCATGTGCTTGAGCATTACCTTTGTTAGGCTATTCAATACTTAGTTTTAGTAATTGAAAATATAAGGATTATAACTTGGCTAGGAAAGGTATGCAGTCGGTGCGTTCGTTGATTGAATGATATTTTTTTTGTTATCAAGTTTACGTTGTCCGCGGGTTTTCCTTTGTATGCCGCTGATTGATTTTTAGCTTGATACTTCCATACACCGTTATGAATATAAAAAGGATCTTCTGTTCTACTACTCTGATGTGTTTCGAAATTTAGTTACCATGCTATGAATACCTTGCAGTGAGTGATTGTTTATTAAGGTTCTTGTGGCTTGTATACCAAACACATACGTTCCAAAAATCAGCTGGATAGTAGGAAGTGGACATTGTTGGGAATGAGAACTTGATAGGATTTATCGGGAGGTATTATACCCATGAAACCTTACGAGTAAACAGTGGTATAATAAATATACGAGAACTTTGTAGGTGACTTGAGTTTCACACATTTTTTATAAGCAGTATCAAGCTGAAAATGGAGTGTGTATCATGTAAGAGTTTAATGGAATTATCTAGCATTTGTTTGTTCGTCGGTCTCCTACTGCTACAGCAATCATCTAGTAGTTTTTCTATACATCTCTTTCCGTTCATTTCTGTTTTATTAAAAAGTTAATAGATTGGTAATTGAAATTAGTTTTTCTATATATCTCTTTTCGTTCATTTCTATTGACATGGTATAATTTTGTAGGGCTTTTCGTCTTGGACTTCTTAATCTTGGATCACTGCCCGTGCTTCTTGTTTACTCCATCTTGTATGGTTTGACCGCTAAGGAGTCAAACTGGTTGGGGGCCGTTACTTCTGCTGCTATAATTTTTCTTGGCATGCCCTGTTGTATAACATATTCTTGTGTGCATGTATTTTATCTTCAGAGACATAATTTTATGGTATCTTGCTTTATCTTAGTAGATTGGAACTTAAGACATGCTTGTTTGGGTTTGATCTTTTAAAGAGTCGTGTTACAGCACTTTTGTTGCTGGAACATCTCGCATTTTTCTCACCTGCTTTGGGGTGCATTACTGGTTTGTAACTCACTCAATTGAAGTGTTCATGTTGTACTTAATTACAGATATGGCCGAGCTTCGTGAGTTGTATGGTTTTCATACTTTAGTTGTTACTGCTTTCAGGTATTTGGGACACTGTATGAAAAATATTTATTGGGCACCTCTCCAAAACCATAGCATAATATAATTTGGGTACCTCTTTAAGGCCGTCCGAAAATATTTATTGGGTATTTCTTCAACTGGGTCAAATAATACGAATTGGGCACCTCTTTAAGGGGTCCCAAAATATTTATAGTTAACGTGGCTGACTAGGGAGGGTAGTACTGGGATAAATGAACTCGACCAGGTTTTGTAAAGTCATTGGGTCAGGCTGAGTCCAACTCGCACATGGTTGTTACCTTGTTGTAGAGTTAGACTGTGGGTACCTTTCCAAGGAATAATAAATTTCCTTGAGGTTTGGTCGAATATAAACATGACTATCAAATTATACATATTTTTTATAGTAATAATAATCAATTAAAATGGTAGTTTTAAAAATATTCCGTTGATTAGTGAAATAACTCAATTACTAATGGAACAAAATTCAAAACAAATAATCAATTAATTTGGGACGGAATAAGTGTATTATTATACAGTATAATACAATCTATGATGGTAATCATGAATCTCTGATCCAATGGATCCAGCAAAATATCCTGGTAGAAGTAATAATAATGACTTTATGTCTGAGGTATTTTACCAAACCCATCCATCATGAGTCACGAGTCTAGGGCTTCAGACATCTTCTGATGATTTCGAGCCACACAAATTTCTAGCGGTAAGAAAGAAAAATACGACAAACTATAAGTAACACTGTGGGGCCGACACTTTTCACCGCCCAATCTTAATTTATACGCATCATGATGTGTGTGTGTTCAATGATAGTACGAAATTGCCCACCGAGCAGCTTTCGCAACGTAAGCATAAACATTTATCCCCATCCCACGTTTTGGAACAGGAGATGTTTGGATTTGTGGCCCCTGCCCTAAACCGAACTAAACCTTATGTCCAAATTAACGTTGTCCGTTTTGTTAGACGGGTGGCTTTCATTTTCCCCTACTTGTGTTATCAAAGATTTTGATGTTCGATTCTCTCCAGGTTCTACTAGGTTTTTCTTGAATTTTCTTTTGTTTTACCTCCACCATCCACCACCATCCAAAAGAAAAGGAAAATGTACATATGAGAATATCTGATTATCCACAACATGGGATTCAGCCATGAGTGTTACCGACGTAAGTCGACAACAAGGCCCATAGAGGCTAGAACATGGAGGTAGAAGCTGATTGAGTTTTTCACTTTAAGTAAAAATCATAGTAAATTTTTTCATAACGTGTACAATTTACAACAACAACAAAAAAAAAAAAAAAAAATTCTTTCGATAACCTTGGTCCTACCGTCCTCGGGAGAGACTTTCGAATGCTTGCCTTTCTTCTAACAACTAGTATGTTAAAGACGGTATTTATACCATTTAGAGTCTAGCTTTTCTAAAAGAGCATCCACAGCCAGTATGTTAAGATGTTATTTGTACCATTTAGAGGTCGGTAGTGTCAGTCGATATGTTTTTTTTTTTTTTTTTTGAAATAGAAAAAAGCCTTAAGAAAGGCTAATGATTTCCTCGACTGTTGGCAATAACCAAACAGGAGGCACAGACCAGTACATAGAGGCATTGTTTGTTTTTGTCCATTGAGCTAGCTCATGAGCCACAGAATTACAAACACGCGGTTGAAAGTTAAAAATACAGGCCACTAATTTAGAAGAAAAAAACTGAATGTCTTTCAAGATAGCATCCGTACAAGAATCTCCATCAAACAAGCCAGCAGAAAATTGATCAATAAGAGTCTTCGCATCACTTTCAACAATGATATGGGTTAACTTATGTTCCAAGGCTTTCTTCAAGACTGCCCAAATAGCTCTGGCTTCAGCTTCTTCAACAGACTTTACTTCAAAAACCAGGGAAGCACAAAAGGAGGCTTTGCTTGAGAAATTCCTCATCACATATCCTGCACCATTAGCTCCAGTAATATCATCATAGGAACCATCAGTGTTACACTTTATCCAGCCAAAAGAGGGGGGCATCCATTTATCACATAAATTGACAGGGGTAATGGGAGAGACAGTAAAGCAGGGTTTCCTAGTTAGAAGCATGGCTCTAGCTCTTTGTAAAACTGCGACATGATTTTCTTTTAGGTTTTGGAAAATGAAGTTATTTCTTCTAGTCCAGAGAGACCACAGGATAGTAACAAAGAGGCACTGCGCCTCATCAGGAAGTCTAAACACAGGGTCAGTTAACCAAAACATTAACCAGTCGATGAAAGACTTGTTTTGAAAAAATTGAGTATTGATGCAAAAATCAAAGAGAAACCAGACTCGGCTAGCAAAGGGACAGAGGACCAAAGCATGCAATATGGATTCATGAGGATCATTACACCTAGCACAATCAACACTATGCATATGCATTCTAGTATGCAAAACAGTTCTAGCATGAAGAGCATTTCTAGCAGCTTTCCATGTAAAGACTTGGATTCTCTAAGGAACCCTAATTTTCCAAATACGCATCCAAAGATTTTTACAAGGGGAGGGCCTAAGTCCTCTGAGTCCCATGTAGGCATATTTTGAAGAAAACTTGCCATTCTTTGAAAGATCCCAAGCCCTCCTGTCAGGAGTGTATAACTGGCTTAAGGGAATAGTGATAATCTTCTTAACAGAAGCATTATCAAAGTGAGTGTTCAATCTAGACATATTCCAAATTCTGGTAGATGGATCAATGAAATAAGTGACTTTAATATTAGGGTCAGATGGTACTAAAGGGTTAGGTGTGGCAGTACCCAAAGTAGGGATCCATTTGTCACACCAGGGGTCAATGAAATGACCATCTCCAACAATCCAGGGGATGAAAGGATTAATGAGTTCTTTGATAGCATGCAAACACTTCCAAATCCAAGAGCACTTACCAGTGCACTTGGCATTCAAGAAATCAGTTCTAGGAAAGTATTTGGCTTTAAGAACAGTGGCTAGCATACAATTTGGATTTTCTAGAATTCTCCAAGCATTCCTAGCCAGCATAGCTAGGTTATTCAATTCAACCTTTCTAAACCCCAGACCACCTTCAGCCTTTGGGGAGCACAGAATGTCCCACCCTAGCAAATGTAGTTTCCTATTTTTAGGATCTAAAGTATCTCCCCACCAGAATTTACAAAGATGGGAATCCATTTGTTTACAAAGATATTTTGGTATGAGGAAAGATCCTATTTGAAAAAGGGGGATGGCTTGACCAATGTGTTTAATCAAAGTAGTTCTAGCAGCTTGAGACATGAGCTTATGTAGCCAGATAGAAATTCTGGCATCCATGGCTTGGAGAATACCCATATGGGTTTGAATTTTAAAAGATTGAAACACATTAGGAGTGCCAAGATATTTTTCTCCTAAATCCCCATTCCTAATCCCTAGAATGTTATCCAGTTAAGTTTTCCCGTGTTCATGAATTTTCCTACTAAATAAAATACCAGACTTATCAAAATTGATTTCTTGGCCAGAAGCCAAGCAATATTTTTGAAGATAGTCTTTGGTAACTTGAAAGTTTTGAACAGTAGCTTTATAAAACAAGAGGGAATCATCAGCAAACAACAAGTGTGTCATTTCTGGAGCATCTTTACACACTTTGATACCTTCCAAAATTCTTTTCTTTAAAAGGCTGTCAATGTAGAAGAGAGAGCTTCAGAACAGATGATATAAAGATAGGGGGATAGTGGATCCCCTTGTCTCAAACCTCTTTCTGGTTAAAAAAACCCAGTAGGGCTACCATTGAGGAGGACAGAGTAGGAAACTGTAGAAACACACTGGTTTATGAGTTTAATCCAGTGGTTAAAGAGACTCATTCTAGTCAAGAAACTTTCAAGAAAGGACCATTCTAATTTATCATAAGCTTTGGACATATCAAGTTTAATAGCAGCAATGCCTTCAGCTTTGTCATTATGATTGACAGCAAATATAGCCTCATTAGCTAGCAGAATATTATCAGAAATACTCCTCTTAGGAATGAAGGAACTTTGATTTTGGGAAATAATGTTATTCATGAAAGGTTTGAGTCTATTAGCAAGAGTTTTTGAAAGAATTTTGTAAATGAAATTGCAGAGCCCTATAGGTCTATACTGAGAAACAAGTTCTACAAGAGGAACTTTAGGAATAAGAGCAATATTGGTATGATTAAAGACTTTAGCAATATGCTCTGTTCTAAAGCAGGTTTGGGTCATGTCAATGACAGCCTCCCCTACGATATCCCAGTGTTTCTGATAGAACAGACCTGTAAAACCATCAGGGCCAGGAGATTTTTTTTCTCCCATTTGAAACATAACATTCTTGATTTCCTCAGAAGTAAGAGGCAAGTTTAGAAGGAAATTGTCCTCAGCTGAAAATTTAATAGGGAGATCAAAAAGGATTTCATCCTGAAATTGCTGAGGGTGAGAGGAATACAGGTTTTTGAAATAATTAATAAAGGAAGTTCCAATACTATCTCTATCAGTTAGAATAGTATTTGAGGAATCCTCAATCCAACTAATGGCATTTCTTTTCCTCCTAAAGATGGTTACTCTATGGAAATATGGTGAATTTCTGTCACCTTCCATGAGCCAAACCTCTCTAGATTTATCCTTCCAATAAAGTTCTTCTAACTTTGCAAACTCATAGTTCTTTCAACCTAGCAAACTCATTAGTTATGCTCATGTTAAATACTTTTGCATTACCAAAAAATACAGTATCCGATTTGAAGATAATCTACATGCAAAGAAAAACGCTACTTTTCTTTGAACCCTCCTTCCAGTATGTAGTTTAGACCCTTGTAGATTCCCAGTTATATAAAACCACTATACATGAAATATGCACTTGTAAAAATAAGAATACATGAAATATGAACTCGTAAAAACCACAGTATATGAAATATGTACTCTGGACAAACCATCCAAACGTTCATAGGATTCTCCTAAAACATTCAGAAATGAAAAAAACCACAGTATACGAAATATGTATTGTGCATATTGAACAGTACATCCAATATGCATTGGTTCAACTAATTACAATTCCATATAATCTAATGAATTACCAAGCAATTATGCACCTTACATACAAAACATTGAGCATATCAAAATAATACTGCTCATTTACAGGAAACTAACATTGATGTTTGATTCTCTATAGTGTCTACTAGGTTTTTCTATTTTTTCATTTGTTTTAACTTCATCGTAATAAAAAGGAAATTGTACATATGAGAATATCTTATATCCATAACAGGGGATTCAACCATGAGTGTTACCGACGTAAGTTTGCTACGTCGACAACAAGGTCCATAGAGGGTAGAACATAGAGGTAGAAGCTGTTTGAATATTTCACTTTCTGAAAACATCGTGTAAATTTTTTAAAACATGTGCAATCTACAAAAATAGACAAATAAATAAATAAATAATGCCTTCTTTTGACACCTTACGGAGGAACCCGAGTTCTAGCCTTTTTAGGAGCACCAACAATCTGTATGTTAATGTGGTATTTATATCATTTAGGCCTATTCCTATGCAACCAGTCAAATGTTAAGATTTTCCATTTTTCCACCAATTATAGGTATGGTAAAGTGGTAAACATAACATCCCAAGTGTTAAATACACTACTTAGGTATACGTGATAAAATCTCTATCGAGCGATAGAGACTCTATCGCTCGATGGTCTGTAGAGCGCCATTGATAGTCTTTCTATCACTCGATGATCGCTCAGTAGTTCATCATCCAACAGCTAAAAATTTCCTCATATAAATACTCAAATTCAAATTCATTTCAACTCATACCATCTCAACTTCAAGTTTGTTTCAACATGGCTGGTGCTCGCTACACCAAAGTGGCTAGTGCTGCTTCACTCGAGAAGAAAATGTTTCTCTAATTCGACATTGGATATCAGTTGAAACCGAGATAGATTTCAATTTAGCCACTGTTATAGCATAGCTCGGTTGAAATCACCAAGCGTTGGTATGTCAAGTTTGGTTGTCATATTTTAGTGACTCAAAACTCATCTAAAGTCGCTTGATTGTATACTATAGTCAACTTCGTTTAGGTTAGACTAGAAAGTCTAGGAATGTTGAGACATACAAGTATTACTCCGAAGACCTGAAGAATGTGAAGAAGAAGCGAACTGCAAAGACAACATCATGAGGTTAGTAATATTGACTTGAACTGTTTCATTCTTAACGTATCTTTCAAGTCGTGCTATATTGAAAACATAATTGCGAAGCTGTATACACTGTACATATTGTATGATACTCTAGTGATGTGACATGGTCATATTTGTATGATCATAGTATTAGGGAATTAGACTACGAAGTATAACGCTTATACTTTGAGCTTCGTATATATGACATCGACATAATCTTGTATATACTGTTATGATATGTGAATGGGTTATGGTGAAGATTTCATCCTAGGAAACAATGTTTTACATTTGTTTAAAGGAAGTACAATCATAAACTTGTTTTATGAATCGAAAGGGAAATCGCTAGGCTTATTGGTACGGCTATTCATTGCATATCTTTGGATTACCAATATGTGTGAGATGGTAGAACCGATCGTAACTTTGTTATGTATCTTGGTATAACGAAATCACAATGCCTGACTTATGATTTGGTATGACTAGTTTTTACTAATTAGTGTAACCGATCCTAAGTAATCACCGTGAGATGGTATGATTGATATTTGTACTTGGTATGACCGATCCTAGTAATTGGTGTGACCGATCAAAGAGAAGTTGTGTAATCGATCCTTGTAATTGGTGCAACCGAACCTGGTAATTGGTGTAAGCAATCCTGGTAACTGGTGTAACTGATCCTGGTAACTGGTGTGACCGATCACAAGCAATACCATGAGTATATGGTAACCGGTCCTAGTAATTAATGTAATTGATGTAACAGGTCCTGGTAACTTGTGTGACCGATCACAAGTATTTCCATATTAAGGTATAACCGATCCTAGTGATTGGTAGAACCGATTGAACCCATGTATGTGACTTGATGTTTGATCAATCACATAGTGATCTTGGAATACAGGTGAACCAATTCTAAACTTGTTTGGAAGTGTGGTATAACTGATTCCAAGATTGTAGATCCATGTAAATATGAATAAGGATTTACAATAAAAAGATGTCAACATACTTTGAACATGTACAGTAACTCTTATCATTTATTGTTCAAAGATATTCCTTAGTACTCAAGGAGATCCTGTGCAGAAATAAATTGAGAATCTTTTAATTAAGGTTTTTGGTTTTATATGCTTTAATTACCAGCAATTAAATGCATATCTCTAGAGAATAATAATTAGTAATGTGCATTTACTAATTGGAGATTTTCTATTGAGAGATTTCGAAAATTTTGGACAAGCATTTATTGGAATTAGGAAAACCGAATTATGCTATTCATTGTATATCTTGAGAATATTTTCGGTTTTGGAAATTCCTTGGTGTCCAAAGATCCTTGGTCTATAAAACTATCCTAAGAGCCAGGCAATTTTCTTGTTTTTGTTGTTTCTGGTGGAGCCGTATAATCGAAGAGGAAAGTATCCTAATTAGGTGAAATCTCTTACGACCACTCGTTTAAAGACTTATGTGGGATCAAAAAGCTCTATGAGTACCGTTGGTGGGAAACTAGATAATTGCAGTGTTATTAGTTTTCGATTGATTTGATTGACTAACGGTTGTTTAAACTTTGATTGCACCTAGTTTGTTTATTCTTGAGAATGTTCTCTTCTGATATAAGATTCACTCAAACTAGATCGAAGTATCGACGAGATCTTTAGAACTGTTTGTAGATCTAAAGATATCTTGTGATAAACCATTGTTAACCGACTCCGTTCTGTGTGTGATTGATCACAAGAGATTCAAGTGGTGTTGTGCAGGTGTTTATTGAAGATTAAAGAAGATTTTACGACAAAGAAGATTTCTTATTTGGTTCTCTTATCTTTGGATATGCACAAACCTTGATCGGCTGGGATCCAACTAGAATCGAATTTATTCGATTGATTAGTTGCATGAGATCGGCATCACTTTATAGTTTCTTGCAGGAATCTACATCGATTGATTGTGAATCTAAACTTGACTACTTTGGTAGTTATTGGATAGATTGATCTAACCATAAAGGAGTTTATTAGAGTAAACGGAAGAGCCTTTGTGTATGACTTAAGATATTATCTTAAAAGAATCGAAAGAGTTGTTACCAAACAGATTTGTTGTTCCTTTACTGTTTGGAATACGATCCAAAGAAATTGTTCAAGTGCGTGCACTCATCGAAGTCGGAAGCGCAGGGATACTGAGGAAACTAAGTGAACTAAGGGTAGTTGCTTGGTCTCAACTATACAAAGTTGGTGTAGATTTTGTATAGCGGCTTAATTCTGAGAGTATTCAATTATGGACTAGGTCCCGGGGTTTTTCTGCATTTGCAGTTTCCTCGTTAACAAAATCTTGTTGTGTCTTTTACTTTTCTATTTCCGCAATTATAATTATTTTATTTCTGCATTTCTGCATTTTCTATTTCCTCGTCAACTAGACAGTTAGACTCAATCTCAAGAAAGTATATCCAAGAGTTATATTTCTGTCTCACAATATAATCAACAAATCAAATAGATAGAATTCCGTGAGCCTGATTATTATGTGAAACAACTTGAACGGTACCAAAGACCAATGTTCAAGTGTCCATCAATATAAGTAACAACCAAAGGTTGGATTCTCTAATTGATTGAACTATGCACAACCTGTGATATTTCTATTATATAACAAAATATAATGCGGAAAAGAAATAACACAGACGCCAGAAATTTTGTTAACGAGGAAACCACAAATGCAGAAAATCCCCGGGACCTAGTCCAGATTTGAACACCACACTGTATTAAGCCGCTATAGACACTAGCCTACTACCAAGATAACTTCGGACTGGAATGTAGTTGAACCCTAATAAATCTCACACTGATCAAGGTACAGTTGCGTTCCTTAGGCCTCTTGAACCACGCCGGATTCTACGCACTTTATTCCTATAGCTAATCTCACCCACAACTAAGAGTTCCTACGACCCAAAGTCGAAGACTTGATAAACAAATCTGTCTCACATAGAAAATTCTATTGTATAGATAAATCTGTCTCCCACAGATATACCTATGAGTTTTGTTCCGTTTTTTGATAAATCAAGGTGAACAGGAACTAATTGATAAACCGGACTTATATTCCCGAAGAACAGCCTAGTATTATCAATCACCCTACAATAATCTTAATTGATTAATGAAACAAGATATTGTGGAATCACAAATGATGAGACGAAGATGTTTGTGGCTACTTTTCAATCTTGCCTATTGGAGAATAAATCTCGAGCAAATCTTAAAGAAGATAGTACTCAATCATGATAGAAACATCAAGATCTGAACACACAACTACAGAGAAATAGTTGGGTCTGGCTTCACAATCCCAATGAAGTCTTTAAGTCGTTAACCTACAGGGTTTCGTAAAAAACCTAAGGTTAAAGAAGAATCGACTCTAGTCGCAACTAGTATCACACAAGAGGTTTGGGGATTAGGTTTCCCAGTTGCTAGATTTCTGCTTTATATAGTCTTCAAATTAGGGTTTGCAATCAATGTGACCTTGGTAACAAAGCATTCAATATTCACTGTTAGATGAAAACCTGATTAGATTCAAGCTAATATCTTTCAACCGTTAGATCGAACTTAGCTTGTTATACACAAATAAAATGTACCATCACTTAGATAAAGGTAACCGTACCTAAACGTGTACACTTAGTTGGTTCAACAATAGTTAACCAATGGTTAGCCATATGAGCACTTTCATATCAACCTTATTCATCTTTATCATAACTAGTTCAAATGACTCAAATGAACTAGTTAGAGAGTTGTTCAATTGTTTATATTCTCATAGAAGTATACAAGACACAACTGAAGCAAAATCGATTTTGATTCACTTGAACATTTCATGAACATTATAGCCACGGTTTGCAAAAGATTGCATTCCTTATTATATAAATGTATTAGTTCATGACCAAACCGATTTTAGAACATAACCTACTTAAGTATGCAAATGGGTACGCATACCTAAGTAGTCGGACTGAGTTTGGTTACATATGTACGTGTACGGGTAGGCATACCATTTTACACTTCCAAACTCAAGTAGAAATTCACGGAACTTGAACTTCCGCCAGTACACGTACGGGTATGCATACTTAGTTCTCGGACTTCCAACAACCAACCAGTACGCGTACGGGTACGCATACCATGGTTCCCGGTTTTGGACTTTACACAAATGTGAATACACACTATGTTTATATCCAATCATTGTTACATGTTCTAAACCCTCATTTCAATCATTGAAACATTCTTGGAAGACGACAATAGCTGTCTCACTCAAACTATTAGCTTCAAAGCAATTTTCAAGTGGTCGAATGATCAATACGAAACATTCTGAATTTACATCAAATGACTGTCTCACACAAATCATGTAAGATGTTACAAGGCGATTTTCACATGATCATCTTTTGACTTTCGTCAAGAATAAAAGATGAACTTGGTTAAAGCGAAAGCTTACCAACATATATTTCGAGAAATAGATAAGCGAGATAAACTCGGCTCGAAATACCAAATGTGTATAATTGAAGTCTATATATAAATACGACTTTGTCTCAAATAGGAGATAGAGTAGATAGACTTTTGAGTGATAGATGAGTTCAGGTCTCCACATACCTTTTGTTATTGAAGTTCCACAAGTTTCCTTGAGTAGTTCTTCGTCTTCATTCGATGAACGCCGTGAAGTCTAAAGCTCAACTACACTTACTATCCTAATCCGAGACTTAGCTATAAGTAGACTAGACATCAAGACTTATAGTTTGGAAACTAAACTTGACAAACAAGCTTGAGATAGAAACGCTTGCGAGTTTGACCGAGCAGTGCTCTAACAATATCCCCCTTTGTCAATTTTAGTATCAAAACTATCAATACATATGGATTACAAAATAAATAAACTTTGTAGCTTCTCATCCAAATGCTTGATCTCCTTGGTTCTTCAACATTACTCGAAATCTTCGTCACTTCCAAGTACTCCAATGATTCTAAATGTGTTTAACTCAGCATCATCATTATTGAAGCTCCGTGGCTATAACAATGAGAAAACAGTTGCTCTCAATCATTGTTATACAATGTCATAGTATTATTACACAACATCAAAGTTTAATTGTATCACAACTTTGACAACAATACTATGGTGATATGTATCACTCCCCCGTAGTCAATACTTCATCTCACATGAAAACCACTTCCCTTACATAATGATCCGTAAACCATATGTATTTGTAGTGTGAACTACACATTAATTCTCCCCCTTTCATTCAATATGAATTGGAAAAGGTACGAAAACTAGTGGGATCCTAATGAAATTTCCATAGAGATACTTCATGACCAAAAGAGAACCACGTATCAACTTTGTTTAGATGCAATCATATAGCCGAAACTATATGCATCCATCAAGGAGTTTATAAAGATACAAGATAACCCATATAATATTCCACAGACGCACTCCCCACAAAGATATGGCAATTAAGCACAAGTTCAAATAAGAACTCTCCCTCATAAAATGTCATTCCCGAAAGAACAACAAGAGCGACCTTACTTTCACAAGAAAAGAAGGACTTAAAAGAATACTTTGATACCGAACAGAATTGTTATCTACGTAGAAACATATACGAAATTGAAACAACACTACACTAGCGTTCTAAGCCTTGATTGCCCAAAAGATATGAATGAGTCCAGGGGCAAAAGGCTAGAGAACTAATGAACCAAAAAAACACCTATAGACTGCCATAAGTGTTGAAACGTAGCAATTTTTAAAGGTTTGGTGAGGATATCAGCCAATTTTTTTTTTGAAGGCACAAATTCCATACTGATGATACCATTTTCATAGAGATCTCTAATAAAATGATACCTTATATCAATGTGCTTAGTTCTTGAGTGCTCAACAGGATTCTCAGTGATGCGAATCGCATTTGAGTTGTCACAAAAGATCTTCATTATACCAGAGTCAATTCCATAATCAGCAAGCATTTGTTTCATCCATAGAAGTTGAGTGCAACACGAACCTGCAACAATGTATTCTGCTTCGCATGTAGACAGGGATTGTGAGTTTTGTTTCTTGTAATGCCAAGCCACAAGATTTAACCCAACATAGTAAAATCCCCCCGAAGTATTTTTCTGTCTTCCACACATCCTGCCCAATCTGCATCTGGATAGGCAGTAAGATCAGTGTTAGTATCAAAAGTATAGGATAAACCATACCCGCTAGTATGTTGAATATATCGTATGATCCTCTTTGCAGATGCAAGATGAGATTCCTTTGGATAAGCCTGAAATCTAGCACAACAACCAACACTAAAAGCAATATCAGGTCTAGTAGTTGTAAGATATAAAAGGCTTCCAATGATAGATCGATAAAGTTTTTGATCCACTTTTACTCCTTTCTCATCTCAATGTAGTTTACCAGTAGTGGGCATAGGCGTCAGTTTTGGAGTTGACTTATCAAGACCGAACCATGATACAAGATCCTTGGCATATTTTTCTTGAGATAAGTAAATTCCATCCTTACGTTGTTGAATCTTTAATCTTAAAAAGAACTTTAATTCACCAACATTGCTCATTTCAAATTCCTTGCCAAGAGAGACTTGAAAATCTTTTGAAAGTTTCTCAGAAGTTGATCCATAGATGATATCATCTACATATACTTGAGCAATGACAACATCTTTCCCACTCCATTTGGTAAACAAGGTTTTATCAGCTCCGCCTCTCGAAAAACCTTTCCTAAGAAGGAAAGTAGTTGGTTTTTCGAACCAGGCACGAGGTGCTTGTTTTAACCCATATAATGCCTTTTTGAGCTTAAGAACATGATCTTGGAAACCAGGATTTTCAAAACCCTTAGGTTGAGCGACATAGACCTCTTCCTTTAAATTTTCGTTTAGGAACGCGGATTTTATGTCCATTTGAAACAGCTTAACCTTAAGAAAACAAGTATGAGCTAATAACAACCAAGTGGACTCAAGGCGTGCCACAAGAGCAAAGGTTTCGTCAAATTCGATACCTTCAATCTGTGAATATCCTTGAGCGACAAGTCTAGCTTTATTTATGACAATTGTGCCAAATTCATCAGACTTCTTCTTGAATATCCATTTGGTACCAACAATATTGATATTGGAGGGACAAGGTAATAGCTCCCATACATCTTGTATTTGAAATTGATTTAAATCTTCATGCATTGCATTCACCCAAAAGAGATCGCTAAGAGCTTCACAAATATTTCCCGGTTCTACTTGTGAAAGATAACAACCAAAATTGCAAATATTTTGAAGTTGTCCTCTTGTCTTAGCAGTAGAATCTCTTCCTCCAATAATACTGTTGGGATCATGATTCCTTTTAACCAAGAAGTGTCGTGGAGGGGCACGTTCTTGTTCAACAGGAGTAGCCTGATCAGTGCTCTTCTTCTCGTCACTAGAAATCTCAGGATCAGTAACCGTTAAGACAACTTCAACTGATTCTGGGATTTCTTTGACTTTCTCAATTGTCTCAGTTGGAGGCAATTCAGCAGGAGGATCATCATGATGAAAATTACTTAGATCATCAATGATGACATTGGCAGATTCCATCATGACCTGGGTTCTGAGATTAAAAACTCGAAAACCACGATTATCAGAAGCATAGCCAAGAAAGATACCTTCATCGCTTTTAGTATCAAATTTCCCTCTCTGTTCTCGATCTTTCAGAATGTAGCACTTACTTCCGAACACTATGAGATAATGTAATTTGGGTTTCCTACCGTACCACAACTCATAAGGAGTGTTTAGGGTTTTCGACCGTAGGTAGATAAGGTTGATCAAATAGCATGCTGTGAAAACAGCTTCTCCCCAAAATCTTAAAGGTAAGTTTTTATTATGGAGCATTACCCTGGCCATTTCCTGAATGTTCCTATTCTTTCTTTCTGCAACTCCATTAGCTTGAGGAGTAATAGGTGGTGAGTATTGTTGAATAATCCCCAGTTTGTCACAAAATTCAAACACTTTGGTGTCTTTGAATTCAGTTCCACGATCGCTTCTAATTTTCTTTAGTTTGCGACCTTGTTCATTCTGGATTCTATTAACAATAATCTTGAATTAATCAGGGTTTCATTCTTATGAGCTAAAAATGCCACCCAAGTGAATCTGGTGTAATCATCTACTATAACTAAAGCATACTTCTTACCAGCAACTGTAGGTTATTGAATAGGTCCGAAGAGATCCATATGAATTAAATCAAGTGGAGCTTTAGTGAGAATGTCTCGAGATGATTTATGGTAAACGTTTACCCTTTTAACAGGCACCACAGACACCATCAATCTTTGCATTGATTTTGGGAACACCTCTAACAAGTTCTTTGTTAATGATCTTAGTTAGAAGATGATAATTGATGTGACCAAAACGCTCATGCCAAAGATGTGTAGATTCCACCTTAGTTAAATTGCAACAGTTACTGAACTGAGTATCAAGATGATAACAGTTATTTTTACCACGGGTTCCCTGAAAAATTACTTTTCCAGTTTTGTCCACAAAGTCACATCCATTCGCATTGAAGACAACTCTATGGCCTTTGTCACAAATTTAACTACTAGAAAGAAGGTTTGCAGTCATACCTTTAACGTATACTACATCATGGATTTCAGGAACGCCGGGAAGTTTGATCGTCCCCTTCTTGCTTATGTAGCAAAAACTCCCATCTCCGAAAGTTACAGGACCACCTTCAAAGTCGTTTGAATTTACAAACCACGAGAGATCACCAGTCATATGTCAGCTACATCCACTGTCAAGAAACCATTGAAAGGGCGATGTTGATTTTAGAGCAAAAGCTCCCATACTAACATTACTATCCCGTTTAGGATTTCTTGTTAGTTTTGTACACCTTTTTAGAGAAGTAAACAGTTGTTCAGCTTTCTTATGAAGATTACTCGCAACCTTTAAAATTTTCCGGAAAGATGTACATGTATGTTGAAAATGATTGTGAGAGTCACAGAACATACATGTACCAACATCTTTAATCTTGTTTGAGTAGTTCTGAGTCCCATCAGGTTTCACAAAGCCTAAACCTCGTTTGTCACCTGACTTGCGACCATTTTTCAAGGAAGAATTAGAGAAGTAATTCAAATCCATTAAAGGAACTTTGACAGACTTCAAATCCTTATACATTGCAATTTCTTCAACAAGATTAGAATTGATCCGGATTTTTTCATCCAACTTTTTTTGCAGAATAACAAGCTCATCGGAACTTTCTCTAAGATGAGAGTTAAATCTTGGTAAAGCGTTTATAGAGACTTTACTGTCCATAGAGTCAGATCGCTACAAACACATACTTATGAGGTCTTTAAACGTGTTTGCCTGCTCTGATACCAATTGAAAAAGCGGGGGTCTAACAAACATACCCAATATTTCTCTTAGCAATCTTTATGGACAAACTCCAATATACTTTCAAGAGAATCAACTAGACAGTCAGACTCAATCTCAAGAAAAGTATATCCAAGAGTTGTATCTCTGTTTCACAATGTAATCAGCAAATCAAACAGATAGAAATCAGTGAGCCTGATTATTATGTGAAAAAACTGGAACGGTATCAAAGACCAATGTTCAAGTGTCAATCAATATAATCAACAACCAAAGGTTGGATTCTCTGATTGATTGAACTATGCACAACCTGTGATTTTTCTATTATATAACAAAATATAATGCGGAAAAGAAATAACACAGACACCAGAAATTTTGTTAACAAGGAAACCGCAAATGCGGAAAAACCCCGGGACGTAGTCCAGATTTGAACACCACACTGTATTAAGCCGCTACAGACACTAGCCTAATACCAAGCTAACTTCGGACTGGAATGTAGTTGAACCCAAATCAATCTCACACTGATTAAGGTAACGTTGCCTTCCTTACGCCTCTTAAACCACGCCGGATTCTGCGCACTTTATTCCCTTAGCTGATCTCACCCAACACTAAGAGTTGTTACGACCCAAAGTCGAAGACTTGATAAATAAATTTGTCTCACACAGAAAAGACTATTGTATAGATAAATCTGTCTCCCACAGATATACATATGAGTTTTGTTCCGTCTTTTGATAAATCAAGGTGAACAGGAACCAATTGATAAACCGGACTTATATTCCCGAAGAACAGCTTAGTATTATCAATCACCTCACAATAATCTTAATCGATTAACAAAACAAGATATTGTGGAATCACAAATGATGAGACGAAGATGTTTGTGACTACTTTTAAATCTTGCCTATCGGAGAATAAATCTCGAGAAAATCTTAAGGAAGATAGTACTCAATCACGATAGAAACAGCAAGATCAGAACACACAACTACAGGGAAATAGTTTGGTCTGGCTTCACAATCCAAATGAAGTCTTTAAGTCGTTAACCAACAGGGTTTCTTGAAAAACCTAAGGTTAAAGGAGAATCGACTCTATTCGCAACTAGTATCACACATGAGGTATGGGGATTAGATTTCCCAGTTGCTAGAGTTCTCCTTTATATAGTCTTCAAATCAAGGTTTGCAATCAATGTTACCTTGGTAACAAAGCATTATATATTCACCGTTAGCTGAAAACTTGTTTAGATTCAAGCTAATATCTTTCAACCATTAGATCGAACTTAGCTTGTTATACACAAACGAAATGTATCATCACTTAGATAAAGGTAACTATACCTAAACGTGTAAACTTAGTTGGTTCAACAATAGTTAACCAATGGTTGGCCATATGAGCACTTTCTTATCAACCTTATTCATCTTTATCATAACTAGTTCAAATGACTCAAATGAAACTAGTTAGAGAGTTGTTCAATTATTTATATTCTCATAGAAGTATACAAGACACAATTTAAGCAAAATCGATTTTGATTCACTCAAATCATTTCATTAACATTATATCCACGGTTTGCAAAAGATTGCATTCCTTATTATATAAATGTATTAGTTCATGAACAAACCGATTTTAGAACATAACCTACTTAAGTATGCAAACGGGTACGCATACCTAAGTAGCCGGACTGAGTTTGATTACGCCAGTACGCGTACGGGTACGCATACAATTTTACACTTCCAAAATCAGGCAAAAATTCACGGAACTTGAACTTATGCCAGTACATGTACGGGTACGCATACTTAGTTCCCGGACTTCCAACAACCAACCAGTATGCGTACGGGTACGCATACCATGGTTCCCGATTTTGGACTTTACACAAATGTGAATACACACTATGTTTATATCCAATCATAGTTACATGTTCTAAACCCTCATTTCAATCATTGAAACATTCTTGGAAGACGACAATAGTTGTCTCACACAAACTATTAGCTTCAAAGCAATTTTCAAGTGATCGAATGATCAATACGAAACATTCAGAGTCTACATCAAATGACTGTCTCACACAAATCATGTAAGATATTACAAGGGGATTTTCACATGATCATCTTTTAACTTTCGTCAAGAATAAAAGATAAACTTGGTGAAAGCGAAAGCTTACCAACACATATTTTGAGAAATGGATAAGCGAGATAAACTGGGCTCGAAATACCAAATGTGTATAATTGAAGTCTATATATAAATACGACTTTTGTCTAAAATAGGAGATAGAGTAGATAGACTTTTGAGTGATAGATGAGTTCAAGTCTCCACATACCTTTTATTAATGAAGTTCCACAAGTTCCCTTGAGTAGTTCTTCGTCTTCATTTGATGAACACCGTGAAGTCTAAAGCACAACTACACTTACTATCCAAATCCGAGATTTAGCTATAAGTAGACTAGACATAAGAACTTATAGTTTTGGCAACTAAACTTGACAAACAAGCTTGTGAGTTCGACCGAGCAGTGCTCTAACACAACCTATAAGAGTTGAATCTATGTCTGATTCAGTTAACGTTATGAAAAAGTATGAATATTCTGAAAAAACGGTGGTTTAACAACCACACCCAATATTTCGTTTGGTAATCTGAATAGACAAACTCCAATATACTTTCAAGAGAATCAACTAGACAGTTAGACTCAATTTAAAGAAAAGTATATCAAAGAGTTTTGTATCTCTATCTCTCAATTCAATCTGTAATCAGCAAATAGGAATTTGCGAGCCCGATTGAATATAAGAGAAATAACTTGAACGGTACCAAAGACTAATGTTCAAGGATTAATCAATTTCAATCAACAACCAAAGGTTGGATTTACCAATTGATCAATTCAACGCACAACCTGTGATATTTCTATTATATAAAAAAAAATAATGCGGAAAAGAAATAACACGGACACCAGAATTTTGTTAACGAGGAAAACCGCAAATGCAGAAAAACCCCGGGACCTAGTCCAGCTTTGAACACCACACTGTATTAAGCCGCTACAGACACTAGCCTACTACCAATGAACATCGGACTAGAATGTAGTTGAGCACTAATCAATCTCACACTTATCAAGGTACAATTGCGCTCCTTACGTCTCCGAACCCCAGCAGGATTCTACGCACTTGATTCCCTTAGCTGATCTCACCCACAACCAAGAGTTGCTATGACTCAAAGTCGAAGACTTGATAAACAAATCTGTCTCACACAGAAAATTCTATTGGAATAGATAAATCTGTCTCACACAGAAATACCTACGAGTTTTGTTTCATCTTTAGATAAATCAAGGTGCATAGGAACCAATTGATAAACCGGACTTATATTCCCGAAGAACAGCCTAGTATTATCAATCACCTCACAATAATCTTAATTGTATGGTGGCGAAACAAGATATTGTGGAATCACAAACGATGAGACAAAGATGTTTGTGATTACTTTTTATCTTGCCTATCGGAGAATCAATCTCGAGCAAATCTTAGAGAAGATAGTACTCAATACGATAGAACAGGGCAAGATCAGAACACGCAACTACAGAGAAAATAGTTGGGTCTGGCTTCACAATCCCAATGAAGTCTTTAAGTCGTTAACCTATAGGGTTTCGTGAAAAACCTAAGGTTAAAGGGGAATCGACTCTTGTCGCAACTAGTATCACACATGAGGTGTTAAGATTAGGTTTCCCAGTTGCGAGAGTTTTCCCTTATATAGTTTTCAAATTAGGGTTTGCAATCTAAGTTTCCTTGGTAACAAAGCATTCAATATTCACCGTTAGATGAAAACCTGATTAGACTCAAGCTAATATTTTCCAACCGTTAGATCGAACTTAGCTTGTTATACATAAATGAAATGTACCCTCATTTAGGTTTGAGTAACCGTACCTAAACGTGTACACCATGTTGGCTCAAAAGTAGTTAACCGAGGTTAGCTATATGAACACTCTCATTTCAACCTTATTCATCTTAACCAGAACTAGTTCAAATGACTCAAATTAAACTAGTTAAAGAGTTGTTCAATTGCTATATTCTCATACAAGTATACAAGAACACAATTGAAGCAAAATCGGTTTGATTCACTCAAATCAATTCATGAACATTATAGCCACGGTTTGCAAAGAATGCATTCCTTAATATATAAATGTATTGCTTCATGAGAAAACCGATTTTAGAACTTTAACCACTCAAGTATGCATACGGGTATGCATACCTAAGTAGTCGGTCTGAGTTTGGGTTCGCCAGTATGCGAATGGGTACAGATACCTAAGTACACTTCCAAAACCCAGCAGAAATTCCCGAACCTATACCTTACGCAAGTATGTGCACCGATATGTGTACTTGGTACCCGGAATTCCACAAATACAAGTACGCATACGGGTATGCATACTATAGTTCCAGTCATGGATTACATACATGCAAGAATGCATACTATGTTCATAATCCGTTAGTTCTAAACTCTAATTCAATCATTGAAACTTTCTTAGAGGATGACAATAGCCGTTTTCACAAACTATTTACATCAAAGCAATTTTCAAGATATTGAGATAATCATAACGAAACATTCCAAGTCTACACCAAATGATTGTATCACACAAACCATGTAAGATGTTACTCGGCGATTTTCACATGATCATCTTTTTACTTTCGTCAAGAATATAAGATGAACTTGGTTGAATCGAAAGATTGCCAACACATATTTCGAGAAATATGTAAGCGAGTTAAACTCAGCTCGAAATCTCAAATGTATATAATCGAATACTATATAGTAATACGACTTTTGTCTCAATATAGGAGATAGAGTAGAAATAGACTTTCCAAATGATAGATGAGTTTTAGTTTCCACATACCTTTTGTTGATGAAGTTCCACAAGATCTCCTTAATAGTTATTTGTCTTCAATTGATGAACGTCGTGAAGTCTAATGCTCAACTACACAATCTATCCTAGTCCGAGACATCACTATAAGTAGACTAGAAATCAAGACTTATAGTTTTTATCACTAACATTGACAAACAAGCTTGAGATAGCAACACTTGCGTGTTCGATCGAGCAGTGCTCTAACATATTCAAAAGTTGAGGATGTTACTCCTTCGTTAACTCATGATCCAGGAGTTACAAAAGTTAAGAGTACATCTGAGTCTATCTCTGATAGAAAAGAAGATGCTGATAAAGAGTTGGCAAAACTCCTAAAGCCTATAAGATCTATGTCTACAAGGATGTTAATATTAAAGACAGAGTCAAATCTTCTTAAGCAAGAGATCAGAGAAAAATAAATTCAGTTAAATATTCTAGCCAAAGAGAATATGGATATGATTGTCAAAGTAGAAGCTCTTGGAAAATCTCTTACTCAAGAACAAGAGATTCATCCTATGACTCTGACTAATGATTCTATTATAATTTCTTTTGATGAGGAAAACAAAAGTCCTTGCTCTACTTTTACATATCGTGATAACAAGACTTGTTTGATCACGTCTTAAACAGATCATGATGGGAGTTTTCCCAACTACATCAAGTCAGAAGAGGATAAAGAACCATCTTTTAGAACTACTGATGATCAAACGAAATCTTGTCCAAAGGAAACTTTGAACCGATGCCGTGAAAAAGACCTTAAGGAATACAACTTTCAGTTACTTGACAGGAAACTTATACTTATTCAAAATACCGTGGTAAAAGTATTAAAAGAAATTTCTTGTCTTAAAAAACTGAAACATCATTCCTCAGTAGAGAGATAGAACATACCCCAAACTGATAAAATCAACTCAAAAGAATCAGAAGAAAGAGTTGATAATCACTTCTGGAAAAAGGTTCCTCCTCACTCATGTTGAAGCAGTCCTTGTTTACATGAAGAATATTTTCAGATGAAAAGGAAGAAAATAATTTCTCCTAAAAGAAACAATCAAGGAAGATTTCCAATAATTGTTTCAGACAATCAAACTGATGTGCATAATAAGGAAATCCTTAGAATGGAGAAATCTTATGAAAATCTCATTGACAGAATTAAGAGAGATTTATCCATCTCTGGAAATTCTCACATCAGTACGCTTTCTCCTCATGATCATACCTTTAGATCAAGGAAGGATCATCTTCTTAGGAGAAAATACTTTGGGGCAGAAATTTCCAAAGAGAAACATGAACTATGTTTCTGATACTCATTGTAAGCACGACAAGGCTTACTCCGATACAACCTAGTTGTATGGAGAATGTGTACCCTCATCCAATTCGTGATCATATTTTTAGGGATGAGAAAGCACATAAAACGAGAGCACATGTTATTGTGTTGATCAAAAAAATTGTGACAATTCTTGGATAAGCTGCGTATCCATCTTATCTTAAATTTATAGTTCGTGTTTATCATGATCTTCCATAACTAGGTTTTATTTTAAACTTTTGAATTTTAATAAACCTTCCAGCTTGAGAAGTTCGGACACAGGTAACAAAATATATTCTTAATATATTTTCGAAAATTACCTTGTATTTTCGGTCAGAAAGTTGTCTCTTCTTAAGAGAAACTTTCTCTTGCTTGTATTGTAAAACCCTGATTAATTCTTATTTAAATCCTCAAGCATGCCTCCAATAACTTGCAGTATTACAAAGGTAAATAAGGAGGAAGCTCAAAGAGTTAAGGATTGTCAAGGAATCAATTCAGAAAGAAAGAAGAAGATCATATCAAACATCATGTCTGATTATGAAACCGATAGTTCTACTGGATCCCAAGATGAATCATGTATGTTGGCTTACAACCTTCAAGATCCAACTAAAACCAAGTGGATTCCTTCTAATAGTATGATAGGCAATATCCATGGTTTTGAAGAACTAAGAACCAATCTCATATTAATGGTTCGAAATCAAGATTGGCTCAAGGAAAGGATTGAGCAAACAAAAGCTAATCTTGCAGACATGAAGGTTCAAGTTGAAAAGCTTGAAAAACAAGAAGTGGTTGCTGAAAAGTCTCTCGATACATGCTTCAAGAGTTTGAACACTGAAGAAACCATAGTGAACAATCAGAGCACCACTAGGGATTAAGTCATATGTTGTAATACTTAATCCAGAAAAATAGAGATCAATGGTTTTGATTTACTTCAATTGTTGTATGAGGTCTATTTTTGAATAAAACTATCATTATTTATGAATGAAATTATTTCTTTATAATTTTTCTTGTGATAATTACCGATTACATAACATGTGAATGAATGCTTATATTTTTGCTATGTGAATTCGGTTTATGGGATGTCTGATTTCGGTTTTTATAATCTTAATATTCGATCTCATATGATGTAACCCTTATGGTTTGTGTGGCTTTTTGATTTAGCGGGATTAAGTTCTAGCCCATGTTGGTAGGATTTATCAAAGGATCATAAGGTGTTCCATTGAAACTCATATGTGAAAAGTCACAATATGTTGAATCAATTTATGTTTACATGAGTTGTGTTTAGCATAAACATATGTGTTTCATTTTTTCAGCTTTTGCTATTGGCACGCATTAGTTAAAACCGTTTCAACCTTTTTCTGGTAAAGGTTGCTTTTGTTGTTATTTTTTTATTTTTGCGAGAGGGTGACAACATACTGGGGTAGAGTTCTTACTTGAACTTGCGCTTAATGATATATCTTTCTGGGGAGAAGAGGCTGTGAAATCTGAGGTAACGAATTTGTTAGTTAATTGTTTTCCTGTTTAAGAAAAGCCTGTTTATATTGCATATATTTTGCTTTTGCTTAACAAAATTTCGGTACAATTGATATATTTCATTATGATGTAGATGATGTGTGTGTGTGAAATAATTGTTTCCGGTTAAGAAAAACTGTGTGAATTTATTTGGATTATTGTTTGGTATCTTCTTTATTGTTGAGTATCAAGTGTTTTTGCTTAACGAAATTCGGTGCAATTGCGGTGCAATAATGTGTGTGTTTGTTTCAATTGCTTCCGGTTAAGAAAATAATTATGCAAGTAAATTTATTTTGGTTTGTATGTATTTTTATGGCTTAACTAAATACATGATTATTTGTTTAGTCCAAATCGATTCTGGATAAGAGAAACCAAGTTAATTCTGATCTTAGTTAGACTTATCAAATTGGAGGATTCGGTTATTCAAGTCTAACCGAATACCTTGACAAGAAAAACTAGTTAACTAACCTAGTGTTTGTCTTGTCTAAAGAGAAAAGTCTAAGTTATTGTCTGAATAATTAGAACCCGAGGAGAAAAATAAAGTTAATTCTGATCTTTATTTTGGTCTTATCGAAATAAGCGATTGTATGTTGCAATCGGTTTAACAAGGGAATTAATGTTCTTAGTCGAATTATTATGCTATTAGGGAAAATTGCTTCGAGCAATTGTTTCCTTGATAACATATTAAAAATATATTAATTGTAGTTTCGGTTTTAATATTTGTTATCTAAAGTTGTATGTGAAACCTCCGTGCTTAACTCTTATAGTTTGTTTACAAGTCTTTTAGATTTGTAAGATCCTTTCGGTTTGTCCTTTATTTTCTAAAACCTTTGTCATTATATGGAGTAAACAAGTGATTTGCAATAACTAATGAAAAGACAATTTGTTAGAGCACTGATCGGTCGAACTTGTAAGCGTTGCTATCTCAAGCTTGTTGTCAAGTTTAGTTGCCAAAACTATAAGTCTTGATTCCTAGTCTACTTATAGCTAAGTCTCGGATTATGATAGAAAGTGTAGTTGAGAATTAGACTTCACGGCGTTCATCGATTAAAGACGAAGAACTACTAAGGGAAGCATGTGGAACTTCATCAACAAAAGGTATGTGGAGACTTGAACTCATCTATCACTCAAAAGTCTATTTACCCTATCTCCTATTTGAGACAAAAGTCGTATAGCTATAGACTTCGATTATACACATTTTTTATATTTCGAGCTGAGTTAACTCGTTACATATTTCTAGAAATATGTGTTGGTAAGCTTTCGCTTTAACCAAGTTCATCTTATATTCTTGACGAAAGTCAAAAGATGATCATGTGAAAATCGCCTGGTAACATCTTACATGATTTGTGTGAGACAATCATTTGATGTAGACTGAGACTGTTTCGTATTGATCATTCAATCACTTGAAAATTGCTTTGAAGCTAATAGTTTGTGTGAGACAGCTATTCCCGTCTTCAAAGAATGTTTCAATGGTTGAAATGAGAGTTTAGAACAATTGGATTTAAACATAGTATGCATACTTGCATATATGTAATCCATGTCTGGGAACCATGGTATGCATACTTGTATGTGTACTGGTTGGTTTGTGAAGTCCGGGAACCTGGTATGCAAACCGGTACGCGTATTGGCGTAAGGTTCAGGTCCGGGAATTTCTTCTTAGTTTGAATGGTATGCGTACCAGTTCGCGTACTGGCGAAACCCAAACTTGGTCCGGCTACTTAGGTACACATACCTAAGAAGAAGATGTTCTAAAATCGGTTTGTTCATGAACTAATACATTTATATAATAAGGAATGCAATCTTTTGCAAACCGTGGCTATAATATTCATGACTTGATTCGAGTGAATCAAAATCGATTTTGCTTCAATTATGTCTTGTATACTTCTATGAGAATATAAACAATTGAACAACTCTATAACTACTTTCATTTGAGTCATTTGAACTAGTTATGGTTAAGATGAATAAGGTTGATATGAAAGTGTTCATATGGCTAACTTCGGTTAATATTGTTGAGCCAACAAGGTGTACATGTTTAGGTAGGTTACTCATATCTAAATGAAGGTACATTTCATTTGTGTGTAACAAGCTAAGTTCGATCTAACGGTTGAAAGATATTAGCTTGAGTCTAATCAGGTTTTTATCTAACGGTGAATATTGAATGCTTTGTTACCAAGGTAACATTGATTGCAAACCCTGATTTGAAGACTATATAAAGGAGAACTCTAGCAACTGGGAAACCTAATCCCTACACCTCCTGTGTGATACTAGTTGTGACTAGAGTCGATTCTCCTTTAACCTTAGGTTTTTTACGAAACCCCGTAGGTTAACGACTTAAAGACTTCATTGGGATTGTGAAGCCAGAACCAACTATTTTCTCTGTAATTACGTGATCTGATCTTGCTGTTTCTATCGTTATTGAGTACTATCTTCTCTAAGATTGGCTTGAGATTTAATATCCGATAGGCAAGATAAAAAGTAGTCACAAACATCTTCGTCTTATCGTTTGTGATTCCACAATATCTTGTTTCGCTACCATACAATTAAGATTATTGTGAGGGGATTGATATTTATAGGATGTTCTTCGGGAATATAAGTCCGGTATATCAATTGGTTCCTGTTCACCTTGATTTATCAAAAGATGGAACAAAACTCATAGGTTTATCTGTGGGAGACAGATTTATCTATAGAATAGACTTTTCTGTCTGAGACAGATTTGTTTATCAAGTCTTCGACTTTGGGTCGTAGAAACTCTTAGTTGTGGGTGAGATCAGCTAAGGGAATCAAGTGCGTAGAATCCTGCTGGGATTCAGAGACGTAAGGAGCGCAATTGTACCTTGATAAGTGTGAGATTGGTTAGGGATTAAGTACATTCCAGTCCGAAGTTTACTTGGAGTAGGCTAGTGTCTGTAGCGGCTTAATACAGTGTAGTGTTCAAATCTGGACTAGGTCCCGGGGTTTTTATGCATTTGCAGTTTCCTCGTTAACAAAATTTCTGGTGTCTGTGTTATTACTTTTCCGCATTATATTTTGTTATATAATAGAAATATCACAGGTTGTGCTTAGTTCAATCAATTAGAGAATCCAACCTTTGGTTGTTGATTATATTGATTGACACTTGAACATTGCTCTTTGGTACCGTTCAAGTTGTTTCGCATAATAATCTGGCTCACGGATTTCTATCTGTTTGATTTGTTGATTACATGGTGAAACAGAGATACAACTCTTGGATATATTTCCATTGATTGAGTCTGACTATCTAGTCGATTCTCTTTGAATTATATTGGAGTTTGTCCATACAGATTGCTAAGCGAAATATTGGGTGTGGTGGTTAGACCCCCGCTTTTTTAATTGATATCAGAGCAGGAAAACACGTTTAAGACCTCATAAGTTTATGTGTGTAGCAATATGAGTATATGGACAGAGGAGTTATCTCTATAAACGTACCACCAGTCTTCGATGGCTCAAATTACTCATGGTGGAAAATTTCTATGCATGTCTTTCTTCAAGCGCGTGATTTTCAAACATGGGTTTATGTTGTTAATGGTTATGATCCTCCAATGGTTACAGTAGACGGTGTATCTATTGCTAAGGATATTGGTAGATATGAACCTAACGAGATTCTCGCTGCAAAGCAAAATTATGACGGTTTAAATGCTATTATACATGCCATTACCCCATATCTTCAGCACCATGTGACTACGTGCACTCGGTCTAAAGATGCGCTGGATATCTTAGAAACCGTATTTGAAGGGAATACCTGTGAAAAAAAGCTAGGCTTCAAAACCTAAATTCTGATTGGGAAAACCTTCGTATGGCAGATGAAGATTCATTTGATGAGTTTAATCAGAAACTGTCTGTAATTGTTAATGCATCTTTTGCGTTGGGTAAGACTATTCCTGAAAAGGACGCTCAGATCATTTCCATCTAGATACGAGTCTAAGAAACATGCCATTGTTGAAGGAAATAACCTTGATACGCTTTCCAGAAATACTCTTGTTGGAAAGTTAAAATTACTTGGTCTTGTTCATAACACAGTCAAAACATCTGCGTTCAATGCTGTGACCAACACAAGGGAATCTTCTAACTTGTCTTAGGCTGATGAATGTTGTTCCAATCATGTTGATTTTGATAAATCACTGAATACATAAAAGATCAAGGATATTGTAAAAAGAAGCAAAAGATGTGAGAAACGTCTCTCTCTTATTAATGCTTCAGATGATTCAATACAAGAAAAATCATCCCAGGTTATCAATACCTTGCATACTTTCGATGTGTGCAATGAACTTTCAACTCTCGCAGCAGAAACTTCCTCATACTCGAATTTTGATTCAGAGTTCGAGTCTGACACTGAGATGTTTGAATTCTTGGATAAGTGTAAAGAAATTCACCAAGAAAATCTCCAACTAAAGGCTTCGTTGGAGAAACTTGAATCATCAATTCAGGTGAAGAATCTTGAGATAGATTGTCTTAATGATGAATTCACCAAGACCCTATCTCTGAAGGAAAAAGAGATAATTCTCTCAAGCGTGACCTGCAAAGGTTATCTGGAAGTTCTGACAAAATATCAGCAATGTTATTCGGTCAGAAGTCTTTTGGATACACAAATGGTTTAGGGTTCAAAAGCAAAACTGTGAGCATAATCAACTCCTTTGTTCCATCCTGTTTTGGAACAATTGGTGATAAATGTTGTGATAAACAGGAGTCAAATAAGCAAGATAATAAATCTTCCTTACTTTGTTTATTTTGTGAAAATGCAAATCATGTTCAAAGTAAGTGTTGGAAATTCAAGAGAAATAACAAAAGGATCGCCAAACTTCAAAATAACATGCAAAGAATGAATCTGGCCTTGGGAATTCAACAGGGTACTCCTGAAGACAAGAAAAAATCTAAAAGAACCAGATTCAGACAAGGTAAGAAGTCTGTTTATACAACAAACCTTGATAAGTCACTATGTGCTAAAAGATGTGAGCATTCGGCTCACTCCGTCACTATCTAATACTAGTGACGTCTGCATCCCCATCTTTAACTTGAGAAAATGAGGATTGCATCAAGGTTGCTCAAGTTTTGTATAATGGTTGATTTCTTATTTTATTTATGTTAAGAAAATATCTTCTTGTTAAAATAGATAATGGAACATGAACCGCAAAACATTTGTTCAAAGTTCTTCTAGGGTTTGGTTGTCCATAAGTCTATTTATATTCATTTGTTATCAAAATGCCCTTCACTTCTCTTTTCTTGAAAGATACAGTTTCATGGCTCCTGTAACTAGAGGCACAACAAAAAGGGATGTTGTTGAAGCAGTTAATGTGTATCTTTGTGAAGGAATCAATTCCTCAAGGAAGAAGAAGGAGAGATCCACAAATGATGAAGAACGTTCTTCCTCTAACTGCCTCTTGTCTGTTTGTCATTTTGATAATAACTTTAGAGGTATGGTGAAGGATTTCATCAACAAAAGAAATGATTTAAAATCTCAAGTCATTTCATCTTTAGAAAATATAGCTCACTATGAACGTATGTTGTCTCTAACAAAGAACACCCTGTGTGGACTAAAAAGAGAACTTATTGAGTTAACTGATATTTCTGAAGATATGGAGGAATTGAACGATCCCATAATCAATGGGTTTTTCAATAATGAGAAGGAATTCTCAGTAGATGCTCTGAGAAAGCTCTACGATGTCTAGGAAACTTCTTATGAGAATTTATTCTTATGTTTTAAGAAGGATAACTAGGGTTTGGAATAGCCATTATTATGAGTACACATAGCTATTTCCAACGATTTTCATCTTGCAATGTTTTTAGATTTATTTATTTAAATTCTAAAGTTTATTTGGAAGATGATTTTGCAGTATTAATCTTTATGGTTTCATATATTGCAACTTGTTATGGGATATGTGTGTTTGCGTCCGTGAACTATGACTGTCCCATATATGTAAAAAGTTAAAATCTTTCATATGTCATTATGCAAATATTGATAAAAGATTGAATGAACTTTTGACAACAAAAGTTAAGCCTATTATGTCATTATGCAAATTTTGATGGAAGATAAGATGAACTTTTGTGTACAAAGATTAAGTCTATTATATGTCTCTATGCAAATAGTATTTTAAAGATAGAATGAATCTTTGTCTATTCCGCAGTATTGGTCTTCCCTGATCCACATCTTTGTGTAAATACTGTACGGCTCCGTAAGTTCTCTTATGTAAGAATTTTCGATTAAATTAATCATGGGTTCTCTTGTGGTTAATTTAATTGAGTATTTTGGATACAAATTCATGTTTCATGTGATTTGTTAATGTCCAAAGAAATCCTTCTTTTCTTGTGAAAGTAAGGTCGCTCTTGTTGTTCTTTCGGGAATGACATTATATGGGGGAGAGTTTTTAATTGAACTTGTGTTTAATTGCAAAATCTTTGTGGGGAGTGTGGTTGTGGAATATTGTAGGGGTTATCTTGTATCTTTATAAACTCCTTGATGAATGCATTTAGCTTCGGCTATATGATGGCATCTAAACAAGTTGATATGTTGTTCTCTTGTGGTCATGAAGTATCTCTGTGGAAATTTCATTAGGATCCCACTAATTTTCGTACCTTTGCCAATTTTTATTGACAAAAAGGGGGAGAATGAATGTGTAGTTCACACTATAAATACATATGTTTTACGGATCATTATGTAAGGGGGAGTGGTTTTCAGGTGATATGAAGTATTGACTAAGGGGGAGTGATACATATCACCATAGTATTGTTGTCAAAGTTGTGATACAATTGAACTTTGATGCTGTGTAATAATACTATGACACTGTATAACAATGATTGAGAGCAACTGTTTTCTCATTGTTATAGCTACGGATCTTCAACAACATTGATGCTGAGTTGAACACGTTCAGAATCACTGCAGTAATTGGAAGTGACGAAGATTTCGCATAATGTTTAAGAACAAAGGAAATCAAGCATTTGGATTGAGAGCTACAAAGTTTATTTATTTTGTATTTTATATGTATTAATAGTTTTGTTACTAAAATTGACAAAGGGGGAGATTGTTAGAGCACTGCTCGGTCGAATTCGCAAGCGTTGTTATCTCAAGCTTGTTGTCAAGTTTAGTTGCCAAAACTATAAGTCATGATTTCTAGTATACTTATAGCTAAGTCTCGGATTAAGATAGAAAGTGTAGTTGAGAATTAGACTTCACGGTGTTAATCGATTGAAGACGGATAACTACTAAGGGGAGCTTATGGAACTTCATCAACAAAAGGTATGTGGAGACTTGAACTCATCTATCACTCAAAAGTCTATCTCCCTATCTCCTATTTAAGACAGAAGTCGTATAGCTATATAGACTTCGATTATACACATTTGATATTTCGAGCTGAGTTAACTCGTTACATATTTCTCGAAATATGTGTTGGTAAGCTTTCGCTTTAACCAAGTTCATCTTATATTCTTGACGAAAGTCAAAATATGATCATGCAAAAATTACCTAGTAACATCTTACATGATTTGTGTGAGACAGTCGTTTGATATAGACTCAGAATGTTTCGTATTGATCATTCAATCACTTGAAAATTGCTTTGAAGCTAATAGTTTGTGTAAGACAGCTATTCCCTTCTTCCAAGAATTTTTCAATGGTTGAAATGAGAGTTTAGAACAATTGGATTTAAGCATAGTATGCGTACTTGCATATATGTAATCCATGTCTGGGAACCATGGTATGCATACCCGTATGCGTACTGGTTGTTTTGTGAAGTCCGGGAATCTGGTATGCATACCGGTACGCGTACTGGCATAAGGTTCAGATCCGGGAATTTCTGCTGAGTTTGGATGGTATGCGTACCAGTTCGCGTACTGGCGAAACCCAAACTTGGTCCGGGTACTTTGGTACGCATACCCGTACACATACCTAAGTAGATGATGTTCTAAAATCGGTTTGTTCATGAACTAATGCATTTATATAATAAGGAATGCAATCTTTTGCAAACCTTGGCTATAATGTTCATGACTTGATTCGAGTGAATCAAAATTGATTTTTCTTCAATTGTGGCTTGTATACTTCTATGAGAATATAAGCAATTGAACAACTCTAGAACTAGTTTCATTTGAGTCATTTGAACTAGTTATGGTTAAGATGAATAAGGTTGATATGAAAGTGTTCATATGGCTAACTTCGGTTAATATTGTTGAGCCAACAAGGTGTACACATTTAGGTATGGTTACTCATATCTAAATGAAGGTACATTTCATTTGTTTGTAACAAGCTAAGTTCGATCTAACGGTTGAAAGATATTAGCTTTGTTAGAGCACTGCTCGGTCGAACTCGTAAGCATTGCTATCTCAAGCTTGTTTGTCAAGTTTAGTTGCCAAAACTATAAGTATTGATTTCTAGTCTACTTATTGCTAAGTCTCGGACTAGGATAGTAATTGTAGTTGAGCTCTAGACTCTACGGCGTTCATCATGTAAAGACGAAGAACTACTCAAGGAACTGGTGGAACTTCATCGACAAAAAGGTATATGGAGACTTGAACTTATCTATCACTCAAAAGTCTATATATTCTATCTCCTATCTTGAGACAAAAGTGGTATTGCTATATAGTCTTCGATTATACACATTTGCTATTTCGAGCCGAGTTTATCTCGCTTATCTATTTCTCGAAATATGTGTTGGTAAGCTTTCGCTTTGGCCAAGTTTATCTTTACTCGTGGCGAAAGTCATGTATATCATTTCAATTTCTTTAAAATCGGTTTGATGAAAAATAGTTTGTGAATAACAACTATATAACATCCTCTAAGAATGTTTCAATGATTGAAATGAGAGTTTAGAATATATAAACTTGAATGGATATAAACATTGTATGTGAACTCATACTTGTGTAAGTCTAAAATCCTTGAACCAAAGTATGCGTACTTTACTGGTTTAGGATGTGCAGAGCTAAGTCCGCGTACCCGTACGCGTACTGCTGGAGTTTGTGAACTAAAAACAAGCTCAATTCGGGTACTTAAGTATGCATACCGGTATGCGTACTTGAGTGGGTTATTTTCTAAAAACGGTTTATTCATTAACTAAATATTTATATATATTAAGGAATGCAATTTTTGCAAGGCGTGGCTATAATGTTCATGAATCGATTCGAGTGAATCAAAATCGTTTTTGCTTCGATTGTGTCTTGTATACTTCTATGAGATCTAAGCAATTGAACAACTCTCTAACTAGTTCATTTAAGTTAGTTGAACTGTTATGGTGAAGATGGATAAGGTTGATATGAAAGTGCTCATATGGCTAAACATTGGTTAACTATTGTTGAACCAACTAGGTGTACACGTTTAGGTACGGTTACTAAAACCTAAATGAAGTATATTTCATTTATGTATAACAAGCTAAGATTCGAACTAACAGTTGAAAGATATTAGCTTGAATCTAATCAGGTTTTCATCTAACGGTGAATATTGAATGCTTTGTTACCAAGGTAACTTAGATTGCAAACCCTGATTTGGAGACTATATAAAGGAGAACTCTAGCAACTGGGAAACCTAATCCCCAAACCTCCTGTGTGATACTAGTTGTATAAGATAGAGTCGATTCTCCTTTAATCTTAGGTTTCTCTCGAGACCCTGTAGGTTAACGACTTAAAGACTTCATTGGGATTGTGAAGCCAGACCCAACTATTTTCTCTGTAGTTGCGTGATCTGATCTTGCTATTTCTATCATGATTGAGTGCAATCGTAAGATTGGTTGTAGATTTTTATCTCTGATAGGAAAGATAGAAAAGTAGTCACAAACACCTTCGTCTCATCGTTTGTGATTCCACAATATCTTGTTTCGTTAGTCGATTAAGATTATTGTGAGGTGATTGATAATTCTAGGCTGTTCTTCGGGAATATAAGTCCGGGTTATCGATTGGTTCCTGTTCACCTTGATTTATCAAAAGACGGAACAAAACTCGTAGGTATTTCTGTGGGAGACAGATTTATCTATTCCTGTAGACTTTTCTGTGTGAGACAGATTTGTTTATTAAAGTCTTCGACTTTGGGTCGTAGCAACTCTTAGTTGTGGATGAGATCTGTTAGAGCATATCTCGGTTGAACCCACCAAGCGTTGGTATGTCAAGTTTGGTTTTCATATTTTAGTGAATCAAAACTCATTTAAAAAGTCGTTTGATTATATACTAGAGTCAACTTCGTATAGGTTAGCTTGAAAGTATTGGGATATGAGACTTATAATTATTACATGAAGACTTGAAGAAGTATGGAGCTACAACGACAAACATCATCCTTCCTCTTGAGGTTAGTAATATTTGACTTGAACTGTTTCATTCCCTAACGTATCTTTCAAGTCGTTCATATAAAAAACATAACAGCGAAGCTGTGTATGATACTCTAGTTAGACATAGTATTAAGGAATACAATACGAGGTTTATTGCTTAACCATTAAACTTTGTATATAAGACATCGGCATGATCATATGAATGCTATTGTGATTATGTATGGGTATGAGTGAAGATTTCATCCTAGGAAACAATGTTTTACGTTCGTTTAAAGGAAGTAAGTTCATAAACTCGTTTTGTGAATCGAAAGGGAAATCGCTAGGCTTATGGGTATTGTTATTCATTTCAAATCTATTTTGAATTACCAATATGTGTGTTTAGTATAACCGCTCATAAACTTGTTTATGTATCTTGGTAAAACTATTCACAAGGCCTGACTTATGTATTGGTATGACTTTTATTAGTGAAACCGATCTTAAGTAATCACTCAAGATGGTATGATCGATGCCTTGTAAATAGAACCTTTTATCTAGCCATTGGGGAACCGATCCTAGTAAGAGGTGCAAAAAATTTACAAGAGGGGAATAGATCCTTGTAGGAGGAGCAACACGTTTTTAGTAGATGGAGGAACTGATCCTCTGAACATGTGCAACAATTTTGTAGTTTTGGGGAACCGATCCTATGGACATGTTCAACCGAATACAGGTAGTTACCATAAGTTGTGGGGAACCGATCCTAGTACCTAGTCAACCGAATTTTGGTAACTAGCGTGACTATGCACAGTACTCACATGGAGGTAGAACCAAAACTTGTTTTGGTAGAACCGTTAAACCCATGATTGGTGATTTGATAGGATAATCAATCACATAGTTCTTGGAATTCAGACGAACCAATTCTAAACTTGTTTGGAAGTGTGGCAAGCCGTTTCCAAGATTGTAAGTATGCAAAAGGACTTGCAAAGTAAGGATGTCGACATACTTTGAACATGTGCAGTAACTCTTATCTTTAATTGTTCAAAGATATTCCTTAATAGCTTAAGGAGAATCCCATGATCGAAATAAATTGAGAATCTTTTAATTAAGGTTTCTTAGTTTTTATATGCTTTTTAATCTCCAGCAATTAAATGCATATCTTTAGAAAATAATAATTAGTAATGTGCATTTACTGATTATAGATTTTTCTATTGGGATTTCGGTTAATATTTGGACAGTGCATTTCCAGGAGTTATGAAAACCGATTTTGTGTTTATTGCATATCTTTGAGAATATTCGGTTTTTGAAATTCCTTGGTGTCCAAACTTCCTTGTCTATAAATACTGAAGTTTGCATTACTAGTAAACTAATCCTCAGAGCCAGCAAAACTACCTCAGTTGTGTTGTTACTGGTGGATCCGCCTATTCGGAGAGGAAAGTAACCTAATTAGGCGAAATCTTTTACGGACGCTCAGTTTAAAGACTTCTTTGGGATTGAGAAGCTCTATTAGTACCGTTGGTGGGAAACTAGATAATTGCAGTTTATTTTAGTTTTCGACTGATTTGATTGACTAATGGTAGTTGAACTTTGATTGCACCTAGTTTGTTTATGCTTGAGAATCTTCTTTTCTGATATAAGATTCACTCAAACTAGATCGAAGTTTCGACGGGGATCTTTAGACTGTTTATTGATCTAAAGACGTCTTGTGATAATCCAACGTTAACAGACTCCGTTCTGTGTGTGATTGATCACAATAGATTTAAGTTTATTGTGTGCAGGTGCTGATTGAAGATTAAAGAAGATTTGAAGACAAGAAGACTTTTTGGGTTCATAATCTTTGGTGTGCACAATACTTGTTTCGGCTGGAAAGGGATCCAACTATAATCGGTTTATCCTTGTGATAGATTATATTGATTAGTTGAGTAGATCGGCATCAATACACTTCTTTGTGATTTATAGTATTGATTGCATAGTCTAACAATTACTTCGGTAGTTGTTAAGAGATTGATCTAAGGACCCGAAAAAGGAGTTTATTGGTTAAACGGATGAGCCTTTGTCAAACTCATATCACTTTGTTTGAAAAGAGTTGTTACCGAACAGATTTTTTGTTCCTTTACTGTTTGGAATACGAACCAAAGAAATTATTCCAAGTGCGTGACTTACTGCAAGTTGGAGGCGCAGGGATACTAAGGAAACTATAGGTTTAGTTGCTTTGTCTCAACTATACGAAGTTGGTGTGATTTTGTATAGCGGCTTAATTCTGAGAGTATTCAATTCTGGACTAGGTCCCGGGGTTTTTCTGCATTTTGACAAAATCTTGCTGTGTCATTTATTTTTATTTTCCGTAATTATAATTGTGTTTATTATAATTTAAAGTAAATCGCACAAACGTTAATTCATATTTTACTTGATAGACAATCCCTAGAGTTTGGTTAAGTCCGAACCTATTATCAAGTAAACATACTTCGTTGTTGTATTGTCTTGATCTCGTATCCATAGACGATCACACGAAGTGTGAACCGATTAGTTGTATTGTCTCGACTCAGTCCATAGACAATCACTTTCGGAAAAGGGCTTATAGGTGGAAAAGTTTTATATTGAGGTATATTTGGGTACCCTCGTCTTTTCAATTGGTATCAGAGCAGGCAAACATGAAAAGATCTAACAATCTGTGTTTGATGCGATCCAACCTATAAGAATTGAATCCATGACTGATTTGGTTAACATTAAGCAAGAGTATGAATACTCAAAAGTTGAAGATGTTCCTATTTTGTTGACTCATGATCCAGGAGTTACAACATTTTAGAGAACATCCGAATCTATCTCTGATGGAAAAGAAGATACTGATAAAGAGTTGGTAAAACTCCTAAAGCCAATTAAATCTCTGTCTACAAGAATGCTAATATTAAAGACAGAGTCAAATCTTCTTAAAAATGATATCAGAGATAAAGATATTCAACTAAATCTTTTAGCCAAGTTCATCTCGCTTATCTAATTCTCGAAATATGTGTTGGTAAGCTTTCGCTTTAGCCAAGTTCATATTTACTCATGACGAAAGTCATATTGATTATTTCAATAACTTGAAAATCGCTTTGATGTTAATAGTTTGTGGATCACAACTATTTTAACATCCTCTAAGAAAGTTTCAATGATTGAAATGAGAGTTTAGAACAAGTAACAATGTTTGGATATAAACATAGTGTGTTCTCACATTTGTGTAAAAGTCCAAAACCGGGAACCTAAAGTATGCGTACCCGTACGCGTACTGGCGGTTGTTGGATGTCTGGGTAAGTATGCGTACCCGTACGCATATTGGCGGAAGTTACACGTCCGTGAATTTCTGCTGGAGTTTGAAAGTAAACAACAAACTCAATCCGGCTAATTAAGTATGCGTACCCGTTTGCATACTTAAGCAGGTTACTTTCTTAAATCGGTTTGTTCATGAACTAAAACATTTATATAATAAGGAATGCAATATTTGCAAACCATGGCTATAATGTTAATGAATTGATTCGAGTGAATGCTTTTGCTTAGATTGTGTCTTATATACTTCTATGAGATCTAAGCAATTGAACAACTCTCTAACTAGTTCATTTGAGTCATTTGAACTAGTTATGGTAAAGAAGAATAAGGTTGATATGAAAGTACTCATATGGCTAACCATTGGTTAACTATTGTTGAACCGACTAAGTGTACATGTTTAGGTACGATTACTCAAACCTAAATGAATTTACATTTCATTTGTGTATAACAAGCTAAGTTCGATCTAACGGTTGAAAGATATTAGCTTGAATCTAATCAGGTTTTCATCTAACGGTGAATATTGAATGCTTTGTTACCAACGTAACTTAGATTGCAAACCCTGATTTGAAATCTATATAAAGGAGAACTCTAGCAAGTGGGAAACCTAATCCCCACACCTCCTGTGTGATACTAGTTGTATAAGCTAGAGTCGATTCTCCTTTAACCTTAGGTTTTTCACGAAACCCTGTAGGTTAACGACTTAAAGACTTCATTGGGATTGTGAAGCCAGACCCAACTATTTTCTCTGTAGTTGTGTAATCTGATCTTGCTGTTTTCTATCGTGATTGAGTACAATCGTAAGATTGGCTTGAGATTTATATCTCCGTTAGGAAAGATAGAAAAGTAGTCACAAACACCTTCGTCTCTTCGTTTGTGATTCCAAAATATCTTGTTTCGTTAATCAATTAATATTATTGTGAGGTGATTGATAATTCTAGGCTGTTCTTCGGGAATATAAGTCCGGGTTATCAATTGGTTCCTGTTCACCTTAATTTATCAAAATACGTAATAAAAACTCGTAGGTATAACTGTGGGAGACAGATTTATCTATTCAATAGACTTTTCTGAGTGAGACAGATTTGTTTATCAAGTCTTCGACTTTGGGTCGTAGCAACTCTTAGTTGTGGGTGAGATCAGCTAAGGGAAACAAGTGCGTAGTATCCTGCTGGGATCAGAGGCCTAAGGAGCACGACTGTACATTGAATCAATGTGAGATTGATTAGGGTTCAACTACATTCCAGGCCGAAGTTAGCTTTGTAGTAGGCTAGTTTTTGTAGCGGCTTAATAAAGTGTGGTGTTCAAATCTGGACTAGCTCCCGGGGTTTTTCTGCATTTGCGGTTTCCTCGTTAACAAAACTTCTTGTGTCTGTGTTATTTCTTTTCCGCATGATATTTTGTTATATAATTGAAATATCATAGGTTTTGCGTTGAATCGATCAATTGGTAAATCCAACCTTTGGTTGTTGATTGAAATTGATTAATCCTTGAACATTGGTCTTTGGTACCGTTCAAGTTATTTCTCTTATATTCAATAACCTAGTCCGCGAATTCTTATTTGTTTGATTGCTGATTTAATTGAGAGATTGACATATAACTCTATGATATACTTTTCTTAAGATTTTATCTAACTGTCTAGTTGATTCTCTTGAAAGTATATTGGAGTTTGTCCATACAGATTGCTAAGCGAAATATTGGGTGAGGTTGTTAGACCCCCGCTTTTTCAATTGGTATCAGAGCAGGCAAACACGTTAAGACCTTATAAGTCTGTGTTTGTAACGATCTGAATATGGACAGAAATTTTATCTCTATAAACGTACCACCAGTCTTCGATGGCTCAAACTACTCATGGTGGAAAATTGATATGCGTGATTTTCTTCAAGCTCGTGATTTTCAAACATGGGTATGTGTTGTTAATGGCTATGATCCTCCGTTTAATATAGAATGCGATGTATCTATACCTATGGATATTGGTAGATATAATCTAGAAGAAATCCTTGCTGCGAAGCAAAATTCAGACGGCTTAAATGCTATCATACATGCCATTACCCCAGATCTTCAGCATCATGTGACTAGTTGCACAAAGTTTAAAGAAGCCTGGGATATCTTAGAAACTGTATTTGAAGGGAATACCTCTGAAAAGGAAGCTAGTCTTCAAAACCTATGTTCTGATTGGGAAAACCTTCGTATGGCATATGAAGAGTCATTTGATGTGTTTAATCACAAAGTGTCTGAATTTTTTAATGCATCTTTTGCATTGGGTAAGACTATTCTTGAAAAGGACATTGTGCTGAAAATTCTCAGATCACTTCAATCTAGATATGATTCTAAGAAGCATGCCATCGTTGAAGGAAATAATCTCGCAACTCTTTCCAGAAAAACTCTGGTTGGGAAGTTAAAGATCTTTGATCATGAGCATACATCCAAATCCGGAAAGGATGTTGCTTTCAAAGCACAAAAGAACACTAAATTACTTGACAAAAGTAAGAGTGTTTGCATCTCTGAAGATGATCTTTCTGAGGCTGATTCATCAGATGAAGATCTTGACAAGTCAATCTCCTTGATCACAAGACAGCTTAGGGATCTTCTTTTGAAGAGAAGTAAACGGTTCTCCAGAGATAAACCTAGGTCATCAGTTAAACCTCATAATCTTGTTCCTCCTAAAAACAGGGATACTGATGAAACTGATGACGAGGAGATGCCACAGTGCTTTAAGTGTAAAGGTTTTAGTCATTTTGCAAATGAGTGCTCAAATCAGAGAAAATACACTGGGAACAAAGGTCTAGCTGCAACTCTTGATGAAATATTTGACAATTATGATTCTAATGAAGACGAAAAGTCAAGTGTTGCACTTCTTTGTGAAAATATTGATTTTGATAATACATACATCAATCTTGATATTCTTTCAGAAGAAATCTCAACCGGTCTGGAAGAAAAAATGGACCTATCTGTTTCTACTGGAAACACTTCTTCTGATGTTTCAGGTTCCACTATGTGTCTAACAGCTTACACATCTCGGGCGTATGGATCATCTTCCATGTTGACGTGCTCTTATTGTTCTCTTAGAGGTAATTAACTCTCAAAGTGTTTCAAGTACAAACACAAGATAAGATATGTCAACAAACTTCAACGAAGAGCAAATCGATTAGCTAACAAGCTCAAACTTGTTTAGGAATTGACTGAGGTGTGTAATCTTATCTCCTCTTCAAAGAAGTTAATTTCCAAAGATGTGTCTAGACCATTAAGAAAAATATATTGGCCTGAACAGTCTGGGAAACAGAGAACTAGGAATTTCATTCAAGAAAGGTATGGTGGATAGATTGTTGTTCACCCCAGCACAACTTAATTGTGTTGGTAAAGTGTCTTGTCTCACGCGCCTGGTTCAAAAGAGACAAGAGTTGGCACTCCACAGGCTTTAGAAAAAGTGTTCTTTCTTGGTTTTGTTGTTCATTTGTTTTTACTATTTTGGAATTCTTCCATCTTTTCATATCTAATTGATATTGAAAGGACTCTTCTCTATTCTATCAATAAAAGAGGGTTAAAATAGACAATTCTGCCTTTTTTAGGGTAAGAGTTGTGTGTACGTGAATCCTTTAAGTGTATAAAGGTTCCGTAACCCTACATTCCTTTTTCCTTCTCTAAGAAACTCTTTTATCACAATTTTGCTTGTAGAGCTTGTTCTTAGAAATTCCTCTCACAAACCCATATTGTTATGGAGACTCCAAGCATCATAACTTATGATGGAAAAGATGTTAATATGATTGTTAAGCCATCAATCATGAAGGAAAAAGAAAATCCTCCTATTCACTCAAATTTGAAAAGAAAAATGAGGAATGTGAGAAAACCAAGGGTTGTCCCTTCAAATCTTCAAAAAAATTCTGGTGTTCTTGAAGAATTGAAGGAATTAAGAAAAGAAGTGCAGCAAATAAAGGATTTTGTGTTTAGGACTCTTGAAATTCAGAAGGCCCTGGTTCGGCATCAGTCAAGAAGGTTTGTTGATATCAACTCCTTTCTTCATGAACCTTATGTCCCAATGGCTGTTGACGACAAGGAGTTCGGGGACGATAAAGAATTTTTCAAAGGTCTTAATGTCTAGGAAACTTCTTATGAGAATTTATTCTTATGTTTTAAGAAGGATAACTAGGGTTTGGAATAGCCATTATTGTTAGTACACATAGCTATTTCCAACGATTTTCATCTTGCAATGTTTTTAGATTTATTTATTTGAATTCTAAAGTTTATTTGGAAGATGATTTTCCAGTATTAATCTTTATGGTTTTATATATTACAACTTGTTATGGGATATGTATGTTTGCGTCCGTGAACTTTGATTGTCCCATACGTGGTCAAAAGTTAAGTCTTTCATATGTCAGTATGCAAGTATTGATAAAAGATTGAATGAACTTTTGAAAAACAACAGTTAAGCCTATTATGTCATTATGCAAGTATTGATGGAAGATAGGGTGAACTTTTGTTTACAAAGATTAAAGTCTATTATATGTCATTGTGCAAATAGTGATGAAAAATAGAATGAATCTTTGTTTATTATGCAGTATTGATCTTCCCTGATCCACATCTTTATGTGAATACTGTGTGGCTCCGTAAGTTCTCTTATGTGAGCATTTTCGAATAAAATTAATCACGGGTTCTCTTGTGGTTAATTTAATTGAGATTTTAGGATACAAATTCATATTCTTGTGTGATTTGTTAATGTACAAAGAAATCCTTTTTTTCTTGTGAAAGTAAGGTCGCTCTTGTTGTTCTTTCGGGAATGACATTTTATGGGGGAGAGTTTTTAATTGAACTTGTGCTTAATTGCCAAATCTTTGTGGGGAGTGTGGTAGTGGAATATTGTAGGGGTTATCTTGTATCTTTATAAACTCCTTGATGAATGCATTTAGTTTCGGCTATATGATTGAATCTAAAAAGTTGATATGTGCTTTTCTTTTGGTCATGAAGTATCTCTATGGAAATTTCATTAGGATCCCACTAATTTTCGTACCTTTGCCAATTTTATTGACAAAAGGGGGAGAATTAATGTGTAGTTCACACTACAAATACATATGGTTTTCAGATCATTATGTAAGGGGGAGTGGTTTTCATGTGAGATGAAGTATTGACTAAGGGGGAGTGATACATATCACCATAGTATTATTGTCGAAGTTGTGATACAATTGAACTTTGATGTTGTGTAATAATACTATGACACTGTATAACAATGATTGAGAGCTATTGTTTTCTCATTGTTATAGCTACGGATCTTCAACAACGATGATGCTGAGTTGAACACATTTAGAATCATTGGAGTACTTGAAAGTGACGAAGATTTCGAGTAATGTTGAAGAACCAAGGAAAAACAAGTTGGATGAGAAGCTACAAAGTTTATTTATTTTGTATTCCATATGTATTGATAGTTTTGTCACTAAAATTGACAAAGGGGGAGATTGTTAGAGCATTGCTCGGTCGAACTCGCAAGCGTTGCTATCTTAAACTTGTTTGTCATGTTTAGTTGCCAAAACTATAAGTCTTGATTTCTAGTCTACTTATAGCTAAGTCTCGGATTAGGATAGTAAGTGTAGTTGAGCTTTAGACTCCACGGCGTTCATCGAATGAAGACGAAGAACCACTCAAGGGAACTTGTGGAACTTCATCAACAAAAAGGTATGTCCATAACGAGGCCCAACTCTCCCTTGAGTCTGCTCATAACTCATACCTTGTGAAGAAGATGGCTTCTCTCCGTAAAGAACATGACGAGGCCCTCAAGAAGAAAGAGGATCTCATTTTAAAGCAAAAGGAGGATATTTCCTTAGTTGAGAAATGCCTCTCAGCTAAAGAAATTATCCGCAAAAAGTATTATGCAGATTTCGAAGATGCCTGCGCTTCCTTAGCTAAGGTCACCGCAGAACATAATGTATTGTCCTCTGAAGTTTGTTCTCTTAAGAACAAACTTAGCGAGGTTGACCCCCTACCTTCTTCCATGTCTCATGCATCTATGGTATAGAGGTTGGAAGAGTTAGAGAACGTTTACCAGGTTTTATCCTCTGAGAATGCTTCGCTCCAGATTGATGTTGAGGATCTCCGAACCGAACGAGATACTCTTGTCGATGATCTTGATGCTGCTGAGGTGGATCTTGCCGAAGCCCAGCATAGTTTAGAAGAATCCCTTAGCCATGCTGGAGGTAGCTTTGGGTCTTCTTATTCCCGCAGAATTCTTTGTGCCCCCTGTTGCCTTTACCATTTACTTATTCCCTTTACATCCGCAGGTCTCCAGGAGCAGCTTGTGGGTGTGAATGCTAAGGTCAGCTACCTTGAGGGCCAGGTATCTTCATTGGAGATAGCTCTCCAATTTGATGCTGACGCAAAGTTTAAAGATGAGTCGCTTTAGCGGGCTAACGACCAGCTTAATGCCCATATAATGGAGCTTCGTCAGAAATCGACCTCTGATTTTGAGACTCAGGCCTCCCAAATGAAGGTGCAATTCGAGCGTTCGGCTATTGACTACATCAATGATGCCTTTACTGAAGCTGAACGCCAAGCTGATGGAGTTTGCTTTCCTCGCCTTCCTTATCCTTGATTCTGTTGTCTCAAGCTTTGTTTAAGTAAACTCTTTGTTGTTTTATTTCCTCAACTAAGGTACCTTTTTCAGCTATGATGTCTCTCTTCTTTGAAACGATGCTTACGAATGGTTTGAACCTTTGTTATCTGTCATGCAACTTTTAAGAAATATTAGACATATTTTGGTAAAATTATCATTTCACCTTATGTTATTGCATGAATATTTTTCTTAGACATAATGTTTCTAATTGGTCGCACAGTCAAGTTATCACAAGGTGCTAAGGTATGCTTAACCTTTGGTGGAACATTCAACATCCTTCCCGGATATCCTTTGGACAGAAGGTATCATGGTGGCGAAGGTCCCTACGTGGGCAATAATTTTCCTGTAACCCTACGCGTTCATCATGGAGACTGCTTTACTTCGACAAGGTATCTTTATAGGGGATATCTTTTTTCTTCTTCTTATGCCTCATGAAAGGAGCCATCGCCCCGAGGATCCGAGATTGACATATGCGCAGTTATGCCTTGCCTTGCCTCATCGTCAATCCTGACGAAGGGTGTCTATTCTAACCCAATTGTATTAATCAAAACTAATTTTTTAGCAAAAAGTTTCTTTCATTGATTAATAAGGTTTATAATACCTTTGATCAGGGATAGAACATGGTACGCTATTGCCCAATCCTTTCTTCTCCTGAGTAATCATCATTCTCTTACGGGTAGTATTTTTTTAGGTACATTGCATTCCAAGGGTGCTGTAATACTTCTCCTTTGAGGGTTCTTAGGTAGTAAGATCCTTTTCCGGCAATGTCGTGTATGATGTAGGGCCCGTCCCGTGTCGGAGCTAGCTTGCCCCACTCATTTTTTCTTTGATATGGCGGTATCTGACGTAGTACGTATTATTCGGCCACAAAGTTCTGAAGGATGACCCGCTTGTTGTATTCCCGAGCTAGCCTTCGTTGATAGTTTTCCATCTTTTGCAAGGCTACCTCCCTTCTTTCTTCAAGGTCATCCAGCTTCTCCAACATCAAGTCTATTGTTAGATTCTTCTCCCACGCCTCCGTTTTTGTTGTTGGAAGTATTACCTCTATTGGGATGACTGCTTCGGCTCCGTAGGTCAACAAGAATAGAGATTTCCCCGTAGATGACCTCCTTGTAGTTCGATAAGCCCATAGGACGTTGTGCAGTTGTTCACACCACCTCTTCTTGTACACTCCTAGCTTCTTCTTTAAGTTCATCGCTATGGTTTTGTTGGTTGCCTCCGCTTGTCCATTTCTTTTAGGGTATATAGGAGTGGACTTGTTCTTCTGAATGTTGAAAGTACCAAACAACATGTCGATGTTCTTTCCTTGTAACTGTTTGCCATTGTCTGAGACTATGGCGGATGGCATTCCGAACCTGCATATGATTTGCTCAAACAAGAATTTAAAGACATTTGTGTCCCTAATTCTTGCCAAAGGCTTTGCTTCCACCCACTTGGTGAAGTAATCCGTAGCCACAATAGGGTATTTTATTTTTGAGGTTCCCTTTATCAAGGGTTCGACAATATCAACCCCCCATTTTACAAATGGCAAAGGGATGATAACTGATTTAAGCTCCGTTGCTGGTGCTTTGATCTTCTTGGCAAAACGTTGGAATCTTTCACATCGCTTAGCCACGTTCTTTGAATCTTCGTCCATGCTTAGCCAGTAGTATCCTTGCATTTTGGCTTTAACCGCCAAGGACCTTCTTCCGCTATGGTTGCCGGCATCTCTTCTGTGTATATCGTGAAGTATTCTCCTTCCTTCGGTTCATGAGAGGCACCGCATTAGAGGTCCGAGAAATGACCTCCTATACAGTATTCCGTCACGAATGCTGTACATCAGTGCTTTTGATTCGAGTTTCCGAGCTTCCTTAACATCGGCTGGTAGGGTGCCTTTGTCAAGGTATTGGTGGATTGGAATCCTCCAATCATCTTCCGCTTCGTTCTCGTCGTCTTCATCTGACAAGGGTTGATCTTCGTCAGACTTCTTATCTTCATCATCTGATTCTTTCATTTATTCGTTTGTTTCTTTATCTGCTTCTCTCATGGACCGAGTTTGAACAGCCAAAGCCTCCTCAGCTCCTGAGATAGGTCTTTCTATCGAAGGTTCGTATATCCTTCCAATTTGGACGGCAGTGGTATTTCTGTCCCTTAGCATAGAGGATATGAATGATAAAGCATCTGCGTGTCTGTTATCTTTTCGACATACGTGTCTGAATGTTACGTTGCTGATTTTGGACACGTGTTCCTGAGCTAGCTTTAAGTACGAAGATAGCACTAGATCCAAAGTTTGGTATTTGAGTTCGATTTTTCTAATGACCAACTGAGATTCACTAGTCAACCGAACATCTGATAAGCCTAGCTCCCTTGCCAAGCGTAAACCATGTATGACCGTCTCATATTCTGTGATGTTATTGGTGTATTGTTCAAATTATAACCTGAATGCGTAGATGAGTCGGTCTCCGGTAGGGGTTGTTATTACAATCCCTATGCCTGCGCCTCCTCCATTAGAGGAGCCATCTAAGAATACTTCCCACCTTCGTGAATTCGGAGGTTCTAGCAGATCCTCCGGTTCCTGCTTTTCTTCCTCCATTCCTGGGATGTTGTCTATTTCCGCCTCGTCGCTGAGAGGTAGGTATGCCAGAAAGTCTGCTAAGATTTGTGATTTCTCAGCCTTCCTTGTTTCAAAGATTATATGGAACTGTTTGATCATGGAATTCCATTTTGCCACCCTTCCAATTTTCTCCGTGCTATCGAGAATTTGATTTATCTGAGCCTTTGTGAAGACTCTGATGGTATGTGTATCAAAATATATCCTTAGTTTTTGTGTTGCCACTACTAAGGCATATATAAGTTTCTCCACCTTGGTGTAGTTACGCTCCGCTGAACTGAGTGTTTTGATGATGTAGTAGATGGGTTTTTCTCCTTGCCCTTGGTCTCGTACCAATACTGCGTTTACAGCGTAGCTTGTTGCTGCTAAGTAAAGAGTGAGTATTTCACCTGGCTCTGGCTTCTGTAAGATAGGTACCGATGCCAAGTACTCCTTGATTTTTTAGAAAGCTTGCTGGCATTTTGTGGTCCATATGAACCTGCTTCCTTTCCTTAGTGTATCGAAAAATGCTTTGCATTTGTCCGATGACCTTGCTATGAATCTTCCCATGAAGGCTAAGATTCCATTTAGCTTTTGTACTCCTTTTAGTGTTTTCGGAGATGGTATCTCCATTATTGCTCTGACCCTTTCGGGGTCCACTTCTATTCCTCGCTTAGTTACCAAGTACCCTAGGAATTTTCCTGAGGTTACTCCAAACGTGCATTTCTCCAGGTTCACCTTCATGTGAAAGTTTCTCATGGCTTCGAATATCTCCCTTAGTTCTGATAGGTGGTTTTTCGCCTCTTTGCTTTTGACGAGCATGTCGTCCACGTATACTTCTAGTATCTTGCCTATCCATGGCTTAAAGATTTTGTCTACCAATCGATGGTATGTTTCCCCCGCGTTTTTTAGTCCAAAAGGCATCCTTGTATAGCAATACAAGCCTCATGGGGGTAAAGAACGCAGTATGCTCCTGGTCTTCTTATGCAAGGGCGATTTGGTTGTAACCGGAGTAACCATCCATGAAAGATAGCCTCTGGTGACCTTCGGTTGCATTGACCAGTTGGTCAATATTTGGTAGCGGGTAGCTGTCCTTAGGGCATGCTTTGTTGAGATTGCTAAAGTCGATGAAAATACGCACGCCTCCGTTCTTCTTAGGCACAACCACCATGTTGGATATCCACGTAGGATACTTGACTTCTCGTATGAATCCTGCTGCTAAGAGTTTTTGCAACTCCTTCTCCACTGCTTCCTGGTAGATGTCTGCTACCTTGCGGTTACGTTGCTTGAATGGTGCTATCTCTGGTTTGAGCCGAAGATGGTGGGAGACCAAATTCGGGTCAATTCCTGGCATGTCTTCCATTGACCATGCAAAGACATCTGCGTAGTCCCGTAGTAGCCTTTGTAGTTGCATTTCCTCGTCCTCTTCTAGTAAAGTTCCGATGTTGATCATCTTTGGTTCTTTCTCCATTCCGATGTTGATTTTCTTTGTTGGTTCCACTGGTGAAAATGTTTGTTTCTAAGGGTGTAGAGGAGTGCATTTCTATATTTTTCATTTAGCAGAGACGTCCGCTACCGGAGTGGCGGAGGTGCTTGCTTCTTGAACTGAGGGGGCTTCAGGGGTTTTGAAGCCTCCATCTTTTGCTTCGTTGGCATTCGTCTTTCGTCTTTTCCTTTCATGTTGTTGTGCAACAGCTCTTTCTTCGTTGAGTCTGACCTCTGCTAGATTGCATAGCCTTGCGTCTTGTTGATCACCTTTGATTTCCATTTCACCCATGGGTGTAGGGAATCGAAGGTATTGATGATAGGTCGAAGTTGTTCCTCTTAATCGATGGACCCATAGTCGTCCCATGATGACGTTATAGGGCGAAGGTGCTTTCAAAACACAGAACCTTATATTGGTTACTAAGGGTCCTGCGCGTACCTGCAAGACAATTTTTCCTTTTGGTCTAGATACTACTCCGTTGAAACCGTATATTGTGCAAGTGTATGAATCCATTTGCTCAACTATTAAACCCATACGTAAGTATGGTTTGTAGAACCACACGTTTAACGAGCTGCCCCCATCAATGAGGACCTTCGTAACGTTCCATCCATGTATTGGAAGGGTGATCACAAGTGGATCGTTGTGCATCTCGACTTCCTGATTGACGTCTCTTGTTGAGAATGTTAATGACGTAGCCAGCCATTCTTCCCAAGTGCTAGTAGGTGGTCCACTTAGTTTGAATACCTCGTGGGCTTCTAGCTTTCTTCTATTACGAGCCAACTCGAGGATATCTTCGAGTAGCTCTTCCTGGCCTCCGTTGGAGAATGTGATCATGTTAATGTATTTTTCGTCCTGGGGTAGTTCTACCCTTTTCTTGGGTACTACCTCTGTATCCGCCGGTTGTATTTGCATATACTCCATGAATTTGCCTTCGTCTATGAATCTTTGAATCGTGTTCCGTAGGTGATAGCATGTGTCAGTTGTATGCCCGTAGTACTGGTGGTACTTACAGTACTCCTTAGCATCCTTTGTTTTATCCGGCTGCTTCCCCCTAGTATTAGGGTAAGAAAATCCCGGCTTTGCTCCTTCCTTGCTTAGAATGTGGGAGAACGTTGTGTTTAGCTTTGTGTAGACTTTATCTACAAATTCTTCTCTTCCTTTTCCTCTGCCTTTGCCATCTCCGTATTTCGATCTTTTGTATCGAGAGATGGTTCTGCCCCCAGCTTCGTTTTGCCTCTTAGGTATCTCCGGAATTGGTTCCATAGAATTCGTTCGTTGCGAAGCTGTTATCGCCTTCGTTTGTGCTCTAGGATTATCCTTTTGGATTTATTCAAGTCTGATGTAGCGGCCCTGGACAACCTGAAGCTCCCCTTTGGAATCGAGGGCTTGGTTGTGAAGCTCCACGAAGATAGCCGAGGTTTTATCAAGTCCGTACTTATAGCAATTAATGCTAATTTCTGGATTGACTTTCCCGATTGCTTGGCATGTCTTTTGCCACCTGTCTGTGTATTGCATCAATGTTTCCCGGGGTTCGATAGCTAAAGAAAATAGCCTATCTAACCCTACCTTTGTTGATTTGTTGTACATGTATGTCTCCAAGAACACCGTAGACAATTGCTCAAAAGAGTCAATTGAGTTTGCTGGTAAATTATCATACCATGCCAATGCTGATCCCGTCAAGCTTGCAGGGAAGTACCTATAAAGTACTATCTCATCTCTTTCCCAATGGGCAAGGACACGAGTGTAGTACCGTAGGTGGGCTTCGGGATCTGAGGTACCATTGTATGCCTGAAACGTAGGTACTGGGCATTTCGCAGGGATAGGCTCCCTCAAAATGGGAGGAGATAACGGAGATGTTGTTGCTTCTTGGAGTACCCCTTCTAGCCTTGCTCCTACGTGGCCAGTTTTCAATCCTTGTATTTCTTTCCGCATCTTCTCCATTTGCTCCATGACCATGTTCACATTGTGAGCATCTCTGGAAAATGCCTCATCATAGTAAGACTGAGATGGCTTGTAAGTTGGATCTACCTCATCTGGACCGTGTCGTGTTTTCCTAGCTCCCCCTGGTGGGTTATCCATCGGTGGGTTAAGATCCCCCCTTCGTCTTCATGAGATAGCTCCATGCTCACGCCTCTTCAACGGAGGGTGAGTTTGGGAACCTTCGATATGCACATCCAACATATCTTTCAGGTTCTGGTTTTCCTAAGCCATCACGTGCATTGCATCCTCGTGCTCCTTGTTATGGAGTGTTGTCGGCTGGATCCTCAGAGTCATCCACTCATTATTCTATGACCGGAGCATCAGGATCTAGCTGGATAGGAGTTAGGTTTCCCAACCCTCGTCCCGTACGAGCTAAGGTTCTGGTTAACCCTTCGTTAGACGCAGGTGGCTTCGTAACATGGGGACGCTCCGGTAACGGCATGCTGTAAATTGGTTGTGCTCCCGATGTTTGCCCCATCCCTTCAGCAGGGGTAGGTGGTTTGTTAGCAACTGTTCTTCGTGCTATTTCGCTTTGCCCGTCTTCTGTTTCATTTCGTTGATTCGCTTGAGATGGTTTTTGAGATCTTCTTCTTGTAACCGCTGGTCGTGAGCTTGTCGGCACGTCACTTGGTTTCTGCATGCCTTCGGTCTTTTGTTATCCTGAGGTCACAGAGAAAAAAATGGCAAAGTTTGCTTCTTGGGTACCTTCGTGAAAAGTAGCAATTAATGCTCTGACACAGAAGACGGCTAAGCAGCTTTTTCAGAAAAAGTACGAGAATGACGTCTGAAAAGATGGGTATTTAATTTCTTATGACACCCTTAAATGCTGGAAACAATTAAAAGGGGTGTCATATCTTCCAAGAAAATAAGTTATTAAATGCTTGAAAATATATTTTCTTCCTTAAATTATCACTGAGATTCCTCCGTGCTCAGAGCTGCTCAGATCTAAAGGATACTCTGTCGGAAAGAGTAGTTTTTGTACAAAACAAAAATTTTAATGTTTTGCGAGTGCGTTTTTGCCGAAAAATTTGTAGATCTGTAAGGTTGTAAGTCTTTAAAGGCTATGAACTCCAAGAACTTACGTAAATAACAGATGAACAAATCACTAGAAAGTGAGATCCATCTATGTTTAAACTCAGATCTCTTCGTTAAAGAAGATGCGTAAGTTAAAAATAAAGGAACATAAGAACTCAAGCTGGTGAGCAAATGCTTCTAGCGCCAAACTGTGACTACTAATTTTCCCATAGTCTACGTAATGTATACAGCTCGGAGAATCTAATACTAAGTAGTATTGATACCTCAATTGAACTTATAATGCTAAGTAATAAAAGGTGTTTGAGATCACAATAATAACGAAGAACACAAATAGAATGTAAATGCTACTAAGTTATCATGAGACACAAGAGATTACATGGTTCGACATTTGTCTGCGTCCACGGGATAATGAGTGATTGTTTGTATTAAGTTGTAGTGGTTACAAAGATCTTAAATGCTTCCCAAAGTAATATAGAGAACTCAAGTTGAAGTTAACACTTAAGTTCTAAACATTAAAGAGGTATAAGCTTAAGACTAGATCTCCTTCTCCTAGATATTGAATGCCTTTGGTTTGTTGGTGAAGCTCGGTATTTATAGCCCCTTCTGCTCTAGGTATATCTTTGCTGTCTTTGGATCCATCGTTCTCTAATATACCTTCCGTATAAATTGTACCTTCGTTCACCGCATGCTTTCTCCAGTCGGACTCTGCCACCTCAGCTGACCCACGTTCCTTTGGGAACTTCCCATCCTCAGTACAGATTATACATTCGTTCACCGCTAGCCTTCGCCAGTCAGAATCTGCCACCTTATCTCTCTCCACGTGCTTTGGTTAAGCGTGTAGATAAGAGATTTACGCATTTAATGCTGATTAGATATGTCATCTACCCCTGTCCCTTCGCAAGATGCCTCTCTATAGACTAGGTTCTACTTTTCCATCTTAGCCGTTGAGGTATCCCTTCTTAGGATAAGATAAAGTAGATCTGCGAAGGCGTCTTCTGCTACTTAGATTGCTTTGTGTAGTGAGGACTATACAGTTATCCTGTACGCGACCACTGAGACCATGACACTTTCTCCGCAGAATATTGATATTCGCAATCTTGTAACATGTTTTGCACCAATGATTCTACCACGGACTTATGCACATATGGACATTTGTATGGTCTGAGAGATACTGGGGGAGAATTACGTTTTAATGGAATTTTGTGATCCAAGCTTCTTTGAAGGGGAAGTTAGGTGGGTTCAGCAAAAACATCTTTAAATTCCTCAAGAAGGTTGAGTATTTCAGGTGGTACTTCAGTATTTGTAGGGGTAGCTGTGATATGAAAAAATTGACCGACCAATGCAGGTGTATTCTTTTTTAAAAATCTCTTCATTGCACTCCTACTCATCATCATGATGGATGGCTTAGATGTAGAACCTTGAAGGGTAATGAGTTGACCATTATGAAGAAATGAAATGGAGAGTTTGGTTAAATTAAATGTTACATCTCCCAAAGTGCTAAGCCAATCTGCTCCTAAGACTATGACATACCCCAGTACTGGTTGTCGTAGCTCCATTTGCCACTGTAACAAGCATGTGAGTTGTAGGTTGTATGTCACAAGCTAATTGATTGACAAGTGCTGAATCGATGAAGCTACGAGTGCTTCATGTATCTACTAAGATGGTGACTGCATGATTCTTCATAAACCCTGGAATGCGAATCGTATCAGCACTTGTTGTACCTGTGAGGGCATGCAAGGAAATTTTCATATCTGACTCAATTAAGGACTCAGAGCTCTCAGTGTTAGGTGAAGATTGAGTAGATTCTGCTAGTTCCTCCTTAGTGATAACCATGAACAAGTGTTGTGGCTTGCGTCGATGACCAGGCACATACTTTTCATCACAATTGTAACAGAGTCCTTGGGCTATGCGCTTGTCTTGTTGTTCTCTGGATAAGCGCATGATTGGTGGTGGAACATACAAAGACTTGCTGGGTTGGATGGAGGATGAAGGTGTAATGGATACATGATTGTTGGGTGTAGATGAGAAGGTGGTAGTTTTTTATGGGGTGGGTGAAAATCTGTTAAAATAAATGGTTGTGGTAAGTGACTTGCAGAGTGAGGGTTTGGTTGGTTGAAAAGTAAGTGAACTCTCTTGTAGGCGTGCCAGGTAAAAAGCTTGTGACAGTGTTGTTGGTTTATGCATCTCCACAGAAAATCGAATAATGTCTTTTAACCCACCTAAAAAACTCATTACGAAGTAATCTTCCTTGAGGTTGGGATTGTTTAAGAGCATGAGAGTTTTAAGGGGTTCAAATTTTTCAAAGTAATCATCTACCGAGGTAGTTTGTGATAATTTATTAAAACAACCTACAAAATTCTCATTAGCTAGATCTTCAAAACGTTCACATAAGGATGAAGAAAAATCAGACCAAGAGATAATATCTTTACCCGTTTGAAAATCCTAAAACCATGAGTCAGCTTTACCCTCTAGATGTATAGCAGCTACCTCTGTTTTTTGATGTTCTGATGCGGATTTGAGATGAAAGAACCGGTCACACTTACGAACCCAACATCGAGGATTATCACCATTAAACTTAGGAAAATCAATTTTTGGGGTTTTGAAATGAGAGTCTTGGTGTGAGTTGTTATGAAAGGTACCCTGAGCATGTGAAGACTGGCCAGATCGAGGTGGGGTGGTGGTGAGAGGAATAGTTTTTTGTAGATTGTTAAGAGCATTGATAGAAGCAATCAAAGAGTTCAGAAGTTCAGAGTTTCTGATTGAGTTTTGGCACTTCAGAATCTTTGATATGAAGGTCCGTGAGCCTCTGCATCATAGATGTCAGCTCAACTGCTTTATTATCCACATCTTTAATGGTTGGTCCTGTCATTGTAGATAATGGAGGAGATCTTCTGGATGATACCAATTGTCAAGTACTGAGTTGATATTGACAAGACAGGAGGAAGAACAAGAACAGAGAAAGATTAAAAGCTTGGGTAACCTCTACACTCAGAGAGCGCAGCCTCAACTTAAATTTCTCATCTGATAAAAACAGATTCAATACAACTTTGTCTTAAATACTGAAGGGAACCCTAAAAACTAAACCCTAACTAACTAAGGCCCTACACGTGCTGCCATCGTACACGCTGGGTTTAAAAGTAAAAGGAAACAGTAATTAGTGTTTTAACGGCTAGACAATGATTGCAGAGTTATTACACTCGCATAGTCGTTAGGGGCAGCCAGAAGGGACATAACATGTGACTGGGGCATATTTCTTCACTAAACTAATAACAGTCATAGAGCCGCAAACTATGTCATGAAGCAAGCACAAGAATGTCAAAAGGTTATATATAGTTTACTCCAACACCCAAAAATACATATAATTTCTTGTTTTTCTCTTTGTTTAAAGGAATTGACGGAAGGGCACCCCCATTGCATCCTACACATATTAGATATATCAAAGTTGGATAAGATACCAAAAGAGCACCAAAATATTCAAAAGGGAGCATCAGTAAGGTTAGTAGTAATTTGAAAATATTGTGGTAAAAGAAAAGAAGAACGCAAACAAAGAAAGGGAACCGGCAACACTTCTGAAGCTTGTAACACAATTACCAAAAAAACAAATTTAATGTTACTGACTCGGTTGAACCTATTTTCGCAACCTGCAAGGTGTTTCTTGAAAGACAGCATAAAAGCGGTGAAATCACTACCCCGCACGTTTTTATCAGGATCACACTAATAGCGGACAAGTCTAGGAACCGGCAGACGTATCAAGCATCTCAATAATGTCACTCATCAAATTGATGCAACTGTAGATGCAAATATCAAGCATCCCAATAACGTCTTAAACCCACTTCACCGAAGGGTATATTATCTTATCTTAAAGCAGCAGCTACTAGAAAAACACCTGTGATTTCCATTTACAATTATAATGACAAACTATGAGATTCATATTCTAAATGACATATTCAGATTGAACTAATGTAGGATATACACAGGAAATAATCCATTTACAACAATCATACCAGCTAATTCACTAGGGATATACCACTCTCTGTCGATTATTAATCATAACCACAAACTATGAGATCCATATTCTGAATGACATATTCAGATTGAACTAATGTAGAAAAAGTAGGATATCAATTACTCGAAGAAAACAGCAAGAAACAAAAGCATGAATAAGAAAACCATAGTCAATTATAGCTGATAAAGGCATAAGAGTTGCGATACACACCAACCTTCATTCTAGATGATACATACCAATCGAGGGCACCTAGCAGTAGCAAATTTCATAACAGTTACAGAATCAAAGAACGAGCAGCACCTGCAAGAAGCAAACCACCCATGCAAGAGAATCCCTCATACGGAATCGTAAGTTCTCATGGTCTCCCCATGCTATTTCTGTTTGAGGAACTAGGTAAAAGTACACATTCCTAATGTAGTCGAGAGTTTAATATCTTTGAAAGATGAAAAAAACAAAGATACGCCGACTAAAAAGTACACATTCCTAATAACAATTATAGCTAAAAAAAGAACAGAACGTCAGCCCAGGCATATTTTACGACTTGGAAATTAGAAGAAATTTTTCATTCCTGTATGTTCCCAGCAAACAGCAAAGTGCCCGAACACGAGTATATAATGCAGTCATATATAAATGAAAAAAACTAAACTGTAACAGAATCATTTTCATTCTCAATAAGAAAAAGAATCGTTATTTTTGAACATTGCTCTCGAGCAATGTGCAATGTGATTAGACCTTAAAAACATACTAAAACATGGACCGCTAATAAGCCATGTATGCCTCGCGTGCCGCTTTAAATATGGATTTGGTGGTGAGCAGGAATGATCCAAATTCTCGTCGACTTTCGATCACATATTTTTTCAAGCTGTTCACGTCAACGTCAAATAACCTAGTAGCTTTTGCGGGCACGAAGGTGCGTAAACAAAGAACGTTTTCCACAAGATTGTTCACATGATACTCCACATGGCTAGCTGGGGGCATTACTACCTTGACATATTTCATGTGCATATCACGCAGCTGAAAATATTTCCCGTCAAACCAGTGGAATAGAATCCGATCATCAGAGAAGCCCAGAAGACGAGTTGCGTCAAGGAAAGGAAGTGGAAATGGAAGAACAACAGGAGTTTCCTTGATCCAAACTTGCTTGATTCTGTCCCTTAATGTATGCAAGTGAAGCTTAAAATTCTGACTACTAACGTCCACACTAGCAGCAGTTGCTGATTGTTTTTCAAGGCGTGCAACACATAGAGCTCCTCTGTAATCAAGAAGATGAACCAATTGTTGTTGCTTCTCATCGGCTGAAATGCACTCAGCCGGGACTTGAATGAGATGAAAACTCTCATGGTGGAGGTCGAATGATATCAATGGATAAGGCTCTGTTGCACCTCTCCAGTAGAGAACCCCATTGCAAAAGACGGAAGATTTATCCAAAGTCCATAATTGATCAGAAGCTCTGAACATGTTACTCGAGTTAAGGTTTATTGTGACCTCTCTCCAGCATGAATCAGCTCCGAATGTAAATATGAAGCACTTGAACTCACCGCCAAAAATACTACGAGCAACAAAGACAAGCTTGTATTTGTTGCTTAAGGAATCAAACCCAAAACCCATACATGTTATTATTGCATTATCAGCATCGTAATTAGCAATGGGTGGAGGGCATATGGATAATACCTCATCCCTGCTTGGGTTACAAACCCAGATGAAATTTTGATGGGCATCCATGTATGGGTAACAGTACAAGCCATTGCAATATCCGAACACAAGAGGTCTGCTTGTGGTGAAAAACTCATATGATTTTTTAACATCGATTTCATCCTTTTCTAAATAGAAGAACTCCTCTTTGATTGTATAGCCACACTTGGGCGTACAATCCCAACTCAAGTGGAAACTGAGACTTAGTTTTTTGTTCGGTAATTGGCGACGGAGATGACTTGTAGCGAAGATATGGTTGCGGCAAATAGTGTTGAACCAAAGTTTGGAAACGCAACCCCACTGAATCAGAGAATTAGGAGGAAGTCTGTGTAGAATCTCTTGAATAATTTCATCAGGAATATGTTGAGCAATTGGGATTATACTCTTCAATCTCTTTTTTGCTGCTAATTGTTTGCGAATTCTATTACGTCTTACTTCCTTCTCGACCTCCATCAATCCTTTTCTTTTCCTGAATACTAATTCAACATTACTCTTGATCACATTCCCATCATCAATTGGCACCGGCATCCTCGATCGATCTCGGATTGAATTCCTCTTTTCCTGTAACCCTAGAAATGTTTTCTGCCAACCACTCTTCAAACACGACTCTGTCTCTCTCTCTCTTTCTCTATTTAAATAAATATATACCCACCCTACCTAATTGCTTCTCTTAGGCGACCTAATTTCACAGACCATGTGGGAGCGGGACTAAACACCTCTTTCCTCCTTTTCGTCTTTTAACTCGGGGCAGGGGTTTATATAGTCGACCTTTGTCATGTCTTTTCCGTATGACAACCTATGTGGGACTAATAGATAGTTCATGATTCCTGTGTGGTACATGGCGTGTTTGGTTGCCAAAATAAAAATTTCGACAAATTTATAATTTTATTATGGATGGATTAAATTATAAATGATTGTCGAGTCTATAACTATTAACCTCCATGTGTATTCACAAGAATTTATTAACGAGGAACCTCCATATGTATTCACAAGAATTTATTAACGAGGAAAACTGCAAAGTGCAGAAAACCCTCGAATTTATTCAAGTTTTGGATATCGTATTGTATTAAGCCGCTATAGACATCAGTCTATTATCAGCTTTCGGACTGGAATGTGGTGAAGACCTCATCAACCCTAGACTCTACACCTAGTGGATATAGTTCATAATAGAAATGAGAACGGTTATCAAGAAGGAATGAGATTATACTTAAGAGTAATAGAAATTCTAGTATGAATCATAGTTTAAAGATGTTACCAACATGAGGTGATGCCAACTTTAATGCCAACGAAGTCTGGTCTATGCACAGATCACAACATAGAGCCATAGAGCCACCACAGCCAGCTCCAAAACTTGGAAGGGCCGAGTGAACAGTTGCACCCCATAGCCTACCTAGTGTAGTGTTCACCCTCGTTAAATATCTCATAGATTTTGCACAGGTAGTGTACTAACAAGGTTCTCAGTTCAATTCCCACGATGCACATCATTTTTGATTATTTTCAGTTCTGATCAACTTATAAGTTTTGCTGTTTTTGCTCATGATTTGGATGAATGAGAGAGATTGGCGCTCAACATGTGGACTAACACTAAGTGATGGCCTGTAAAGCTTGCTAAAGTTCATGGAAGTGATTTTTTCCCTCTTCTTTTTCATATGAAGTTTTCAGTGGAAAATCTGGTTTATGCAACACCCTATTGTGTTGTGCAACACTCATATCCGTCCGAAATAGAGATTGACACCTCGATAAGAACATGAAGAACACTTTAAAAACAATCACATCAAAAATCTACTCCAATTATGAACCAAATGATCAATTGCGCGTCACCACAATGTAGAATCGGTATCTTATTCCTTCTGTCTTATTTCTCCAAGCCTCCACGGCAACGCAGTACCTTCTCCTCTCTCCGTCGTCAGAAAACGGAACTAAAAAAAAGGATCCCCAATCTATCGGCCTAACTCCTCCTTCTATCCCCTTGATCGGCATACGGGCTCCGCCGTTATTGGACTGACATCAGCAATTGACGTGGCCCCTCAATCTTACAACCACATCCATTTAGAAGAGTATACCAATCAATCTTACAACCACGTCCAAAATCAGTTGGAGTAGATCCATTTGTTGTTTAATTAATAAACCATGCAATGATTATGCCATGCAGTTCTTGTTAGCCATAAACTCCGCCTTTAGCTTTATTGTTGGCAATCTTGTGTATAAACTGCAAAAAGAATAGAATAGGGAAGAAGGATGCAAACCCAATTAGACAAACCAAAGTCGAGGCAAGGATTATATCCTCTAGCCTTAAGACAGATTCACCCCGCACTGGTGCTTACGGATTATCGATGTTTGTCTCCCAGGATACAACGACTTCTCGATGTAGTAGCACTCCAAACTTCCAGAAACGGCGAACCAAAACTTAAAGTGATGAACTATCTCTTTAACACAAAACTTGAAAGATGATTTTAGAATGCAGCAGAATGATAATTAGGTTTCTAATTGATTGTCTTTTCTAAGTGTGCAGGGTATTTATAGAAGTCAATCATACCTCTTCGCTGAAACATCACGATGCTTCATGGAGTTATTTCCAAGGGTCTCTTATGAAAGGCTATGTCCTTTCACGTTTTCGGTAACGGTTCCTTTGGTTTCCAGATTGGATATACCCTAACTAACCAGACCAAACTCTAATTGGCCAAATCCAATTAACTCAAGAAACCCATCTCCATTAGGTATTAAACAAGGGATTTTCTATTCATACGAAAATTCCATTTAATTTTCCAACAATTCCCCACATGAATGAAAATTCGTTGACAAACAATGCAAAAGTAAATGCAAACATACACTAAAGAGAGTTCAAACGGAAATAAATTGCATGGGGAATCATCCTGAATTCCTTTTCATAAATTTCATCATCTTTGGAAACTGATATCTATTTATTTATTTTTGAGTAGAAAGGTTAAACTTGTATTAATAGAAAAAAGTTGTTACCAGGACCGGTTTACATGAATGACCAGTATTATCTGCAGTCAATTATGACTTTCCAGTGCGTTACTAAGTCTCTAAAAGGGGTGAATCGAAACCAATTTTCTGCAGCCCCCATTTATATATTTTAGCTTTAACTTCATTAATCATAGTTCCAGGTGGTCTGGAAACTAATATCTATTACTTCGTAGTTAATATCAAACCAACCAAATGTTCTCCTATTGATTGTATAACGTCAATGGAACTTAAGTTTTGGATTGAATTGTAGATTTTAATGTTGCAGATTAAGGTGCATCTGGAGTGCGAAATCAAAGATACATTGATGGAGGTTAATTGGTGGCCTTTTGGTGCATCTGTACATATATTTGCTGCTTTCGAAGCCGGATTTTCTTCAAAAGTATTTCAATCTGTTACTCCTGTATTTTATAGGTTCTGTAACGTAATGGCAAGTTGGCTAGTGCAACGCACATGCGTCTTTGCTAGTATATATTAATGTGACAGAAAAATTATATATTTAGTTAGATCTCTTGTGTCGAAGTTATTTGCTTTTATAAATGCGATAAATCCCTGGCTCCGCCACGGATAAGAACTTCTCTTGTTTTCTTTGTATATCTCTTCTGCTTTAGTTATCGTGCAACAACACTATTAGTGCCGGTTATTTGTCTGAGCTACATATATTATATGGCTTAAATACAATATGGTCGTATTTTAAAAAAAAAAATCCATCTTGTTTTCTTTGTATATCTCTTCTGTTTTAATTATCGTGCAACAACACTATTAGTGCCGGTTATCTGTCTGAGCTACATATATTATATGGCTTAAATACAACATGGTCGTATTTTTAAATTTTTTTCCATCTTGTTTTCTTTGTATATCTCTTCTGTTTTAATTATCGTGCAACAACACTATTAGTGCCGTCTGTCTGAGCTACATATATTATATGGCTTAAATACAACATGGTCGTTTTTTTTTGTTTTTTTTTTCCATTTTGGATCAGTGAAACAGTAGAAGCCGTGATTAAAACTGATCCGACCCGGCTCAGTCAAAAACCGTACACATTCATCAACAGTTCGGTAACAGTTTTCAAATTCTGTACCCCTAGTTATAATCGCAGCTCAAAGTTCACTACTGGCGACATCTAGCACTGATATCGTTGAACTTTAGCACTCATACTGCATCAAAAAAAAAGGTGGGTAAAAAATCTCAGTTGAATGGTTCTATTTTGGACGGACATCGGTGTTGCACGACACCAAAAGAAAAATAATATTATAAACCAGAATTCTCCCAGATTACTTCATCAAGAGAGATCATTTCCATGAATTTTCAATTTTAGCATTCATAATTTTACTTGAACTTTACAGGCCATCATCAAGTGTTAGTCCATGATAAGTCCATGATAACATTGGTGTGATTTTGATAAAAAAAAAAAAAACATTGGTGTGATGTTAAATTGGCCAAGAATGTATTTTGATTCCAGTTGATCAAGGGGTGGTATGTTACTCCCTTGTTTTTATTCTTTTCTCTGCTTTTTTTTTTGTACTCTTTGAGGGTGGCAGATATCTTTTGTACCCTCTCTTTTTTGATCAATAAATCTTTTTTACCAATCAAAAAAAATAAAAATAATTGATAAGTGATTTAAAATATTCCGACTGCTAGATCTCTCGGCTATTAAATGACAATTGACAAAACACATAGTAAATGTTTCCGGAATTAGCATAAATGGTAAATGTTGAAACCAATAAAGGCTCTAGGTGTTTTTCATGCAAAGGTGAAGAAAAGCAATCCAAGTTGCGCTTGCGCCCTTAAGCAGTATCTCCAACAATACACCCACCAGAAGAGTCCGAAGAACCGATTTCTTTGGTACCTTTCCCTCCAGCTTTAGCCTTTTATAGGAGTGTCAAGGCCTAATGGGTCCAGTGTTCTCCTTAAGCAAGTACAGGGGCGGAGCCAAGGGTTGGCTAACCCCGGCTCTAGCCCCCCTAAAATCATAAAAATTATAGAAAAACCCTTATGTTTATCATATTTTTTGTGTTTAGTACACATAATTTTCATATTTAGCCCACCAATGTTTGATAAAAAAAAATTTAGTCCCTCTCGTTTGTAATGTCCGGCTCCGCCACTGAGCAAGTAACAAGAAGCTCAATTACAAGTAGCTCAATTTCCTCCAACATATCAGCTTCATTTTGTATGCGTTGATGGTAAAATGGAAATACTAGCATCAAGATAGCTTCGCCGGAATATGGACTACTTTCTCCTATACAATTATACTATATATACTCTAATACTATCACATTTCATCAATCTGGTAACATGCAAAAAAAATCCTTTAAGTATATGAACTAGCTGTATTATCTTTCATGACTACAAAATTAGTTAGTTTTACTCATTCATCTATTGCAGGGGAAAAAAAACCAATGCAAGCATGCGTACAAATAATTTGTTTAATTAAAACCTTCCTAGTTTGTGGACCTTGGGCATTTATTTGGGGCCTATCAAATTCCTCTCCCACTTTTCACAAATGGCTATGGGGTGCTAAATTTGACAAAAAGACTAATGTAATCCAAAAAATAATCCTTCTACTAACCCATATAAATACTAAATCTTATCATTTTCAGTAAAAAATCAAAAACATAAAAACCTAAACAAAAAAAAAAACTTTATATTCTCATCTAATCCTTCAAAATTCCATAAACCCTAATAAAAAAAAATCGATCTTCATATCCAACGATCTCCAATCCAACCAGAAAAAGTAATTCTCCATCAACCCGTTCTATTATTAGCATTTGTTAATTGATTTACATGTTTATAACTTCAATTTTGAAAAATCAAAATTTCTGATTTACCTAGAATCGGTTTATGTAGATCTACTCTATCAATCAATTCTGAGTTTTGTTCTATGTCAATGAAGAGCATGCAGATGAATCGGTTTATAGGATGATAAGCATCGACCAATTCTAGGTTGAAATCAAAATATAAAAAGGCATCACCAGAATTGGTATATAAGTGCATTAGCATAAACCGATTTTGGGTACTTTTTTTAAAAAAAATCTGCGCTCCTACAATCGGGTTTTATTTACGTGGTAATGTACCGATTGTGGAATAGTCTCTTCAGATTCCATTTCACAATCGATTTTTATATATGTATGACATAAACCGATTTTTGATGTTTGAAATTCCTCTGTGTTTTTGTGGTTAAAATTGGATTACATATATTATCCCATGTGCCGATTGTTGAACGAGATTTTTATATTTTGTAGATAGGGACTTCGGCCACCTAACATTTTATTTATTAGAGCTCACCCAGGAGGATGTTCACAGGGTACCACAACCCATGGTACCCAGAATGCTCTACAAGTTCGCCTATGGCCATGAAACCAATCTTGAGCAAGCCCTCACACTGGCAGATAAGATTTCATTAGAAGAGCTTGTTGAGCTCATCAAGTTTGGGAGGAGAAGGAGGGATGTGATAGAAGGTGGGAGGGATCGCGACAGACATTTGGAAGGTCTGTTTGAAGAAATGGCTGAAGCTCAAGCCTTTGCTGCTGCACCATGATGTGGAAACTCTCTTCTATATATTATAAGTAGTGTCAAGTTTGTTTTTTTTAAGACTTTTAGTGGTTTGGATGATGAATTTAGATGATTATGGTTTAAGAGGTATATGAACTTAATACACTTACAAATTTAGTAACTATGTGTGTAATGGGTGTATGGAAAAACTAGTTTATGCATGCTTCATACTTTGTTTTCCAAATACAAGCACACAATTGGGCTATACGACTCCACTTATAAACCGATTATTGAGGCTTTACCATGGAATCGGTTTAAGTGGGTGTCAGTATAATATGATTCTTCATGCCTTAGAAATGCAGTTTTTCTGTGTCTTTTTCTAGTCAGAATCGGATTATATGTGCAAATATATAAACCGATTACTATCGGTGAAAATTCAATTTTCTTACATGCGCACAAGGTTTATGTTGGCAAACGTAAAGACCGATTATGTTTGTCATAAAAACGTAATCGGTTTTTATGGACATTCAATTGTGCCAAATTATTTCACTTTTTAAAAAAAAAACTAGCCGTTGGGGCCTTTTTCTATATATAGAGACCTCATCCTTGGACCCAATTTTCCTCAAAATTGCTCATTTATTCCCTTTCACTCCATATACTCCACTCCACATATAATAAATGACATCGTTTGACTCCACCGAAGATTTGGCAATCACCAAAGCATGGTACGCCGAAAGTCGAGTTGTGGATCACTCCTCGTCCGAGAGCTTTTGGGAGAAGATATATAACAAATTTAGGCAAGATTATGGGAACCCGAAGAGAAGAAGTCTTCAACAAATCCATGATAGTCACCAAGGCATCCTAGATACGATAGTTGCTTTTATAACTATCCAACAACAGATTTTCAACGCTAGCCACTTTAATTTGTAAGTATTTTTATGGTTTATTCTACACAGTCTATTTCTATCAATTTGTAACTAACAAAGTAAGTTTGTGTCGTGTTTTTGTAGCACAAAGCCGTGAAAGCACGCTACTTGGAAGAAAAGGGGAAAACATTCACATTTGATGAAAGCTATCACTTCATGGTATCCAAAATTTCAGAGTACGACCCAGACTCTATGGTGGGTGAATCGGACTCGGATTCCTCGGAAGAAGACTGATAGTTTTAGGAGTTTTTGTGTAGGTTTTGTGGGTAGATCTCTGTGTAAACCCTCACGAGACTATAACTCGTCCACCATGGTCACCTAGGGGTTCAAAGGCTTGATGCACGTGCTAAGTGCATCCGTGATTCCTACGAAAAGGCATAAATTTGAAATGAATGAAAGTGTGAATGAATTTTTTTTCTTACGAAAACGAAACAATCGGTTTATATATGACAACATTAAAATCCGATTATGGGAATCGGATTTTATCTTCGCATACTTGAACCGATTCTTGAGGTCCTTCTTGAATACCAAAACACCAACCCAGTGTCGGTGTACGAGTTCATGAACGTAAACCGATTTTAGGTATTGTTTTCGGGAAAAAAAATCAATATTTTTCAGTTTTTTGATGTTTTGAAGATCAATTTACAATAGTTGATCTCACATCTAACACGGTTATTAACACTAATTAATCAGGAATAAAATGGGTAGAAAAAGAATAGTTGGTTAAGGGATTTTGGAAAATTACTTCCTAATGATCCTTTTTGTCTTTTAGTAACATACCCCAAATATATGTCCTAGGCCCCAAATTAGGGAGGATTTAAAACTCATTTATCTTCTCCCTGTCATGTTCCATCCACCAATATAAATACTACTATAAGGTTTTTCGTATGATTACTTGATATTAATGGATACTTTCGATTGTGGATGTTGTCAATAGGTTAAACCGGTATCATACTGGATGTGTTGCTAAATCCTAAAGTCAAAACGATGAGAAATTAGTGTTGGGAAACTCATGGTTGCTAACTGGGGTACCGGATTTCGAAAAAAGTATCGGAATTTATATCATACAAGCTAAAAAGTGTTCTACATTAGACGAACTTTGGTTACCCTCCCAAATAATCTGGTACCCCTTATTGATAATACTGGAAAACTAAACCAATGAAAATTGAGACGTCACGATATAACAAACTTAAGTCTAAATTTTTATGGAAAAACAATTTAACTAAGAAAATAGAAATGAGTAGAACAAGATACAAACCTTATTTAAACTAAGAACATGAACAAATCACCTCAATTATGGTCTTTTCCCGTTCCATGACTAATATGCTTCTGAACTTCTATTTGGAGCTTTTCTAATTTCTTCTCATTTTCGTGTAGTATAAAAACATTTGAAGCCAAATTGACAGGAAATTGGATTAAAAAAAAATTAGTATAAAAAATAATATACTAAAAAATTAATGAAATATGAGTAAGAGCAGTTTTGTCATTAAAAAAATATATGGATAAGGGGCTTTTAAGATTACTACCTAGTGACCCTATTTTATCTCTATTTGATATGCCTCAAAATAGGTTTCTTGTTTCATGCAGGGATACAACCACAATCAGGGTTTTCCTTACTAAAGCCTCCCCCAAAAGACCAAAAGCCCATTCCGTATTGATGTTTATACTTAGATCAAATTTTGAGTTAGTTCTACACCTAATTTGTCGATTAAACCGATAAAGAAATTCTTAGTTGGGGGTTAAAATTTGATTTCTGGCACTTAATTGCTCGTAAATATGGGAGTGGACGAGGAAGACAAGTCTACGGAAATTTTACTTGAAACTACAAAGAATGTAGAAAATTAAGATACAATATAAGGTTTAGTCTTATTATATGATTTCCATACTTTCAGATAGCAGCAGTAGAGCCTATCCTATGATTACAGGATTACAGGAAGTATTGCCAAAATCTATAGGATTGCTTCCTTTCGATGGAGGTGTTGAAGGTATGTTAGCCATGAATATATATTTCATAACATATCCTTATATTTTAAATATCTTGTATCTTTTCTACATCCTTTGTTATTTCAAGTAAAATTTCCGTAGACTTGTCTTCCTCGTCCACTCCCATATCTACGAGCAATTAAGTGCCAGAAATCAAATTTCAACCCCAACTAAGAATTTCTTTACCAGATTGATCGACAAATTTAGGTGTAGAACTAACTCAAAATTTGATCCAAGTATAAACATCAATAAGGAATGGGTTTTTGGGCTTTTGGCGGCGGCTTTAGTAAGGAAAAGCCTGATTGTGGTTGTAAACCTGAGGCATACTGGAATTTTTTGAGGCATATCAAATAGAGATAAAATAGGGTCACTAGGTAGTAATCTTAAAAGCCCCTTATCCATATATTTTGTTAATGGCAAAACTGCTCTTACTCATATTTCATAAAAAAATTAGTATTTTATTTTTATTTTTTTAATATGTTTTTATACTATTAATTTTTTTTTGTAATTTAATTTATTTATAACACACTAGGTTTGGCTGACAATAGGGGGAGCGGATCTAGCTTTCATGTGGGATCAAGACTGGCAGCACACCAATTTAGAGATTCAAGCTGAATCAATGGATATCTTAGTTCGTTCCAACACTCTATACCATACTGTGGTTCATGGTCGTTTTCATCTCAACTATCATGAAAGGCTTAGGAGGCAGGAGCACTATGGAACAAATTCAGGACTTCAATTTATTTTGTGTGTTTTAGTTGGTCTTAAAATTATTCATAGACTACAAAACGTAGACTCGTTTAATCTGGCCTTGTTATGTAAGAACTCAATTAGAAGGGTAGTGGACCTTTGGCGACTAACTCCCTCGTGTATCCCTCTTAGATCTTTTTCTAAAGCCTAAGTTTTCTATTAAAAAAAAATGCATTAATTTTTGTCTTTTGTTATAATTTATCTTCACTCATTTGCATTTTGCATACTTTATTTAGTTTCCTGCACTACTTGCAGTAACATATTCTATTCTTAGATGCTAATGTCATTTTAAAGTCCAGTACTCCATCTCTCATTTAGAAGTCTAGGAGCCCATCACACTTTTATTATCACACTATCTCACACGTTGGACATCATTTTTGTGAATAAAAATCAAACCGTAACGGATTTGAAGTTAATACTTTAAGGATATGTTCCTCTTACCAAGTTATACATGCCTACCAAAAATGAGCACATTCCGAAATATAAAACCTCACAATCTACCGGTCTTAATTTCGACGGCCAGAATTCCGTTAATTTTCAACGGCTCATTTTCAAAGTAGTTGATGGTGGTGTTATACGTCTCGGAATACCCTCATTTTCGGTAGGAACGTAGAGAAATGTAACAGTAACATATCTCCAAAATATTAGCTTCAAATCCGTTACGGTTTGATTTTTATTCGAAAAAATAACGTGCAAGTGTGAGATAATGTGATAATAAAAGTGTGAGGGAATCCCTCCTCTCTCTTATATGGGTCAGGGTTAAACTTTTGTCTTCTTACTATAGTCTTTTGTCTTTGCATATTAATAATATGATTTCAGGTGAATTTCCTCTGTTGTGGTTAAAAGCTGAACAAAGCTCTCTTCTGAGAGCTTCTGGCCCCACCGGAGTATATTTCAACCAATAGGATCATCCTGTTTATTCACACCACCAATAATTCATCCGGTAAAAATCATATTATTAAACCCACCCATTACTCGGGCTATGACCACGTATCATCTGATACGCGCACCTAATTTCTGTTTCCCAAGAGAAAAAAGATTATCGCAGAGGAGGAAAAAAAACCTGTTGACTACTTTTCACAGCCCTAATGCCTCCTATCTTGCTCTGCCAGAACCCTAATAGATTTCTACGGATTTCTTCTGCCTCTCTTCTCCCTGGTTTTATCTACAACTCTATCTTCGATTTTCGGAGGTGTGTATATTTATTCAACTCATCTTTTCTAACCGGCAAGTATACTTATGATAAAAAAATTCGATTTTCTGGATTTGATTCTGCCGATTTTGATATTGATTGTTGTCACATTTGTGCGGTTTAGTATATGATTAAAAATGAAAAATTAACAGCGGAGAAGAATTCCAGATATGAAAATACAGTTGAGATCGTTTAGAATAAAAGAGGAGAATCTTTACAAAGGAGTAGAATGAAAATAAGGTATGAAACCTTTAAAATCCTATTATCTGAAATGGTTTGGTATTTGGGTTTTGTAATTGTAGCTATGTTTGGAGTTGATTTCACTCATAGAGGCGTGCTTTCTGATAGTATAAGGTTAATCTTAAAATCGGATTTTTGTGTTATAAGTTTACTTTTCTTAATTTTACTTTTCTTATAAGTTTTTGCGCCTTATGTTGAGGTTTTTCTCTATTCAATTAGGGTATGATGGAGATTCGTTATGAGAAGTGTCATTGCTGCTCTTAAGAACTACAAAAGGTGAGTTTTGTTAAGAATTTCATTTATTTATATGGGTTTTCTTCATTGTTGTTGTTCTTGAATTCCCCCCCCCCCCCCAATACTTTCTTGCTTTAGTGGGTTAGGGATCCTTCTGGATAAACATGAGTGAAGTTTGTTCATAATTAGCAAGAAAGACGGTAAGCGCACAAATATCTGATGCTTAAACACTATTTTGTGTATGCAGGTGACATTTAGAGCTGAAAAGCTTCACTCTGTCGACTGTCATGGACCTGAAACATAATATTAGGAACATGCTCGTCATTTCTCATGTGGCATATGGTATGGATATGAAAGCATATACTCTATTTCAATTTCCCTTTGAAAATTGCATAATAATATAAGAGATATTTTGTAAAAGGGTCGTAAGTTTATGCGCTAATTAGGGTCTGGGTCGTAAAAGATGCAGTTGATGCATAAGGGCCGAAGACTAAGGTTGACCGTTAAAAAATTGTTTATTGACTTTTTTATTTTACCAAACACTTTGACCGTTGGTTAACTAGCGTTGACTGTTCAAATATTGTCAAAAACATAGAAGTCTCCCGTCCTTTCTCATCTTCTTCCATTTTAGACAGTGAATTTCCTTCTTCCATTTTTATTCACTGCAGCCTATATCTAATTTCTATTCTTGTGCGTTCACTGACTGGCCTCAATAATGGCTATTAATGGAGTTAGAGATTCTTAAGTATGGATTATTAATGGGTATATCATTGAAAAGTAATTCTTAATCAAGAACGCTCTTGATAAACATATCCATCTCACCTATGACTCTGTGAGTGGTGAATGGGAAAGACTTGATTCAGTAGGCCGATACCAAAATACCCTGTTGGGATTCCATTGTTTTCACAAATAGTAAGTGTTGAAGGTAAACTTGTACTCATGGGTGGATGGAATCCTACTGGTTGGAATCCGATTGCGAATTTGCTTATTTATTTGTGATTTCACAACTCAGAGATGGAAACAAGGTAAAGAATTGTCGTCGATATATTTATGCATCAGCTGTCTTACATGGGAAACTGCTTGGACATATGGTTCTTTGAAATTGCTTGGACATAGCTGGTGGACATGATGAGAGCAAAAATTCTTTGAAACCTGCTTGGACATATGATTTCAGAAATGATGAACGTGAAGGAATTACGATGGAGCATAAAGGAAGATTTTGAAGCAAGTGCTGAACGTTACCAATTTAACATTAGGAGAAACTCAATCCCTCTTTACTTAGGCCAGGTTTAATGGATAAATAAAGATTTCCAGTTGTGATGAAGACCAAAGATTTGGCTTGAGACAGTTAGACGATTGAAGAAGATGCTTGAACTTGCAGCTAAAGTGTCCGATCTATTGTCTCTGTGTGCTCGGTTAAGTTTTTAACTGGGTTATAATATAATGTCATTTAACGATTTTATAAGGGCATTTTAGGAAATAAATCAAACGGTCAACCTTAGTCTTCGACCCTAATGCATCAACTGCATCTTTTACGACCCAGACCCTAATTAGGCCATAAACTTACGACCCTTTTACAAAATATCTCACAATATAACCAATTTGTTGTTTCTTTAAAACTCACCAGTTTGAATTCTTTCAGCTGGATATAGAATCCAATGTGAGGGCAATCAATTGTCGGTCATTGGCAGCTGACTACTTTGCTTATTGTGTTTGAAGTTGCACGAGACAATGTCCGGGAAATTAACTATCTTAATGAACTCCAGGTATCTCCATCTTCTCTAAGTTGCATACTTAGCTTTGTTTGTTTCCTTGAAAAGTTATATTTACGTTTTATGTCATTTGCAGAGGGATACATCTTTTGCATTGAAGACTTAATTTATGAAAAGATGGGAATTTGTGAGCATAGAAAAAACTTTAACCGGCATGTTTTCGTGGTTTTCAGGGACAATTAAGCAGTCTTCCAAGAGTGTTTTGATTGAATAAAAGGTACGTTTTCTTACTTCCTCATTCTGAAATTTGTTATGCATTTGATCAGAAGGAAACATATTTTTGGTTTTGGCGACTTATAATTCTTTACACAAAAAGCCCAGGTTATGTTTTTTTTACGATGCTGAAGAAGATTTCACAATGAGTGATAGTATTGTGATGGTCAAACTGTGCATATGTAGTTGTGATGAGGGTGTAGCAGATAAACACTTTACTAGCACTCCTGCAATTTTTCTGAATATTTTGCACTCATTCATGCTCAACTTTCCCTGTTACAGAGGGAGAAACTGCCGCACTTGGTTAGCATTTGGAACTTGGTAGTTCCTCGAGTTTGCAATTTTCCGAGTCATAATTAAGAATGCTCAATAGGTCCACACTCTTTCTTTAAGGAAATGGTTGGATGCTTCAGAGACTTCAAGTTTGTGCAGTTGTGATTTCTCGCGGTTTCTTCTCTACGTTTCCTATTTAATTCATTTTCTGATTTGACAGGTAAATTTTTAAAAAGTGTATTGATCTCTGAAGCATTCATACACAAAAAGTGTGTTATGGCCGAAGTTGAATGGAAAGTTTATTTTGGAAGGAGATCCAAAATCGAATGGATTCCTTATTTAATGTTTTGAGCCAGTGTTGTGCCAGATTGTGACATTTGTATACGTATATGTTAGAACAACATAGATACCGGAAAACCAGTCTGATCCCGTGCAGCGCACGGACACACACCTAGTTAGTAAGAATTTTATAGCTTTTAGTAAACTAAGACTGTCAACGGTACCTATCGAAACGGATATGGCCTCTACCATATCCGTTATCAATAAGATTACCGGATATCCGATATCCGATAATATCCTACGGATATTCAAAAAGATTTTTCGTATCTGTTCCGATAACAATGCCGGATATCCGGTAATATCCGATAGTAATTCATTATAATAAAAATAATTTAAATTCTTTTCTAATCTTTCTGTACATTTGATAAATTGTAAATAAATCAAAGAAACTCTAAGGAAATTCAACTAAATAAAACCAAATACCTTGATCAAATGCAAAAAAAAATGACTTTAAAATTATTATATTAAATTATATTTAAACAAAACTCAAATCTTTAATCTTCTAATCATAATTGAAAAATCCTCTGCTTTTATCACAACCAACAAAACTAGTTATGTTTTTTTTTCTTCCATAATATTTTTATTGCTAAGTCTTCGTATACTACCAAGTTACTCAAATATTTTTTTTTTTTTTTTAATTTCTAAGTCTTCATATATTTTATTTCCATAACAACTAAATATATTACTCAATTTTATTTTTTATTTTTTTGCATATGCATTCATTAACGGATAATGGATATTATCCTATTGGATAATACCTTTTTCGTATCCGTTTCGTTAAAGTAAGAATATCCGCTAAGGTATCCGTATCCGTTATCCGAAATTTCGGATAATATCCTAACGATTCTAACGGATTCGGACTGATATCGAATATTCGGTTATCCAATGGTAGCCCTAAAATAAACTAGATTGTTTTTCATAAGACCGCAGCTGTTCACAAGGCCGGGAAATGTTATTTACAGGGCCAGAAAAGGTAGACCAAAAAGCAGAAAATTTTGAAAAAGCTGAAAAGGGGTTTATCCTCCGGAGACGTTTCAAGCGCCTGTCGCCGCCTCCAATGGTGGAAGCATAAATATCTATGGATTTGTTTATAGGTTGATGTTTGTGCGAAAATTCTAGCATAAAAATCAGTAGAGACGCGGAGTGATGATCCAAAACTAAAAAAAGTCAATTTTTAGATTGAAAATTGGGAAATTTGAGTAGCTTCAAAACAAATATCTTGTTAAGAGATATTGGTTGATCTCCAAAATTGCTAAGTTATTTTGCAGATCCTATTTTAATCATACAAAAGGATAAATGGATACTTATCTTCCTGATTTGGGGAAAAAAATAGTTAATCAATCGATCTATCAAAAATAATACTGAATCTTCTTCTTTTGGTTTCATATAAGATTGTTACACTCATGTTTTCTTAATCAACTAGCCTGTAAGTTCTTAATTAAATGTCATTGTTCTTCTGTTAATCAAATGGGAAAAGGGAAGGAGTGTGATCGGTTTCCTGTTGCCACAGGTTCTTGTTAATTGAACCTCAATTCTTTGTTTTCCATTGTTAGAGACTGGTAATAGCAATCCATAGAGTAAAACAAGGGTTTGATTTAATAAGTATTTGTGATATGGCTTTAAACTTCTAAGATATTTCGATGGAGGTTCCGAGAGGAGAGGACTGAACAGAGAGAAAGAAATTAAGAGGAAGAAGACGGTGGTTTTGGTCCTGTGTAATATCCCTCAAAAATTAAATCTGCTTATCTTTGGCCCTGTATATTGGTCGTGCCTGTATATAAGATAGTGGTCCTGTTAATATCCACGGTCTTTCATAAGAGGAGGATCCGTGGACACTCTTAGATGGACATTATCATACATAATTTGCGCAATTTTTTCTGTAAAATTAAAACAACAAAGAATTTGAATATAATATTTAGATAATATATTTCTCTTATAAGACTTTACATTCCTACCAAAAATGAGCACAATTCGAGACGCATAAAACCACCATCTACCCCTTCGAATATCAGTCGTTGAAAATTAACGGTTGAAAATTAACGGTTGAAAATAAGATCGCTAGATAACGAGTTTCAGTATTTCGAATTATGCTCGTTTTTTGTAGGAATGTAAAGTCTTATTATAGGAACGTATCATCAAAATATTAAATCTAAATTCATTGTTGTTTGGGTTTTGCAGAGAAAATGACACAAATCATGTACGATAGTGTCCATGGATCCTTCCTCCGTTCATAATCCATGTTTTTTTATTTGCATTTCATTTAAAAATTTTGTCATGATTGTTCTCATTTCACAGAGTCCAGTTAATAATTTGTAGGTTCTTAGTTGTTTCTATATTTTAACGTTTCGTTTTTTTTTTTGTTAGTGTTAATAGTCTGCATTAGTATTAGTTGGAGTTAGTAGATGGTAGAGTTAGAAAGGGGCGGGTAGAGTTAGAAACGTTAAAAAGGGGAAAATTTGTGCGTATTGGACTCGGTGTGACTCACCGAGTTAACTGAACCTGTTTTTATCTAACCTACCCTCCCGGTCGAGTTAGCTTAACTACCCTGGTGCGACAAGAGATCAAAAACTATAACTCATCGCCTACATCGGACACAGCTGCATCGTTCTTCTTCTGTGGGAAAATAAAGTTCCACAACTTGCTAATGAAGGTGTTGGACTCTGGTACTTCTGCCTTAACGCTGCACATGGAGTGGTAGTCCTGCCCCAGATGGGGATTCACAATTCGTTCCTGCAACAGTGCAATAATTACATTTTCATACATTGAAATTTAACATGAAAATAATCAGTGTAATAAACTTAAAAATGAACCATCAGAACTACAGGAATTCGCTTAGTGGTAGTACCTTGAAATCTTCAAATGGGCAGAAATCAGAGTTTTCACATCCCTAGAGACATAATATCATAAAAAATGGAGTTATTATACGGAAGAACAATGCCAAGGATAAACTACAGCAACTTACGTCTCCGAAATATGGTAAATAAGCCGATGTATGAATGGATAAGGGTAGCATCACAGTTATACTGCACCAACTACACTAATCAAGTGATGGATGAAGCAAACACCATCAAACATCAGTAACATATGAAAAGATGCTCTTACCGGCAAGGGGACTGGAATTTCATTGTGCATTACTTGTACGGAATATCTGCTTTTCTTGTTAGATGGACATCTGTATAAAGTCAACATATTGTTTCCAGCAAAAGGTGCTACTGTGCTGCACCTCCAACTAAGTTTCTGTGGTGGCTTAGGAGGTAAGTCCAATGCTTTCTCACGTTGTATTCTTTTATATTCTGTTCATTCAGTAGATTTCCCTCCATTAGTCAGAGGAAAATGTGTAAAACATAAACCGAGAAAATGAAAAAACTAAGAATTTACGCAGAACTAAAGCATCGCAAAGAAATTTCACAGGCAGAATCCAAGTATTTATATAGTCCAATTTTGCTTCCAGATGAAGCAGATAGCTTGGGGATACATGTATCACGAAAATCTCAAAATCAAAGAGAGACTACCTTGTAACTTTGACAGATATCATGAAATCTCAACAACAAATCACTTGCACGACTCTCACTGGTCACAGCAAAAGCCCGATGCTGTCCTGTTCCAAGAGTTCCTTTCCCATTGAACAACCCCATGCCAAATGCCACAGCACTAGCTGATGCTCGAGGAATCTGCAACATCAAACAAGAACACAAATAACATGAGTCATTTCAATATTATTATACAAGCAGTTATCCTGATTGGATACATAAATGAGCACACCGGATGTCTAACCTGACTTGATTTCATAGTGTAAATATCAGGATGATACTCCTCCTTACACAAATCAGGAAACCTTTCTCTCATCCTTACACCAAGTTGATACAACTCTTCCTCTCCTTTTATCACCAATTCTCCACCCTTCTTCTTTCCTTTCCACGGAGATTGCCATCCCCCTAACCACCCAGGAACACCACCAGTTGAATTCCCTGTCTCACACACTAACCTACCCTCAATGAGTCGGAAACAGTTTTGCCTACCGTACAATTCAAAGTTGTTCCCAATACTATCCGAAAAAGAAAAACTGGGTAGAACTGCAAAATGTCTTGTATAATAGATTGGGTAAACATAATACAAAACAGAATAATATTTAGATCATCAGCAATTAGACCATTCATCTCAATGAACCAAACTAGAAAATTTCCATCTATTAAGTTGGAGTTCATATATATACCCAAACAATAATATACTCTTTCATTGGAACTTAAAATAATTTACCACGTTACCTGTTTCAATTTATACGACCAATAAAGTCATTACCCAGTATAATTTATAGTACTGTGAAAAATTCGGTACCCATTTTAATTTATAGGAACCTGCTAGTGTTGTTGGTCTCCTGAACCTTTCTTTGCAACAAAGAATTGATCTTCGTATAGTTTGGTCTTCTAGTGTAGAGATTGAAAATTTCCTCAGCACTTGGTAATGACGTTAAAATATGAACTCAAAGTCATATGTGGAACCTAATGTTTGACTAACTACATTTACAATAACCAGGACTGAAGAAAACTAACAACTCATACACGGTTTAAGCATTAGATGTTGTTGCAAGACAAAGTCCATGCCACTATATCACTAGCAGTAACTCGGGTGATGTTTACTGTAAACTTATTATGTTTTGGTACACAATTACTAGCTGGTTCATGTAGCTAAATATCAATAGGATGAGACTATGAGGTTTCATAAATTATACCAAATCTGCTTGAAGTTACAATTAACCAAGAAAGTCACAAAGCTAATAAGATTCTAAAACCAGATATGTTCCAGCAAGGCAGCAAGCAGCAACTAAACATTCTTACATAACGATTTCACTTCAATCACATCGCATGGTCTTAAGTTAACTAGATGTTGGCTCATTTTCCCTTCTGAATAACAGCAAAAAGAGTACGGAAAATTGAAAATAACAGCAAGTCATATTTTTTATAACCAGAAGCAATGGAGTCGAATAGATTAGTATGACAAAGATAAATTAATAGGAGGGAACCTGTATTTCATCCTTAGAATGCGATGGAGAACGAGAAGAAGTAGTTAGGGTTAACCTTGGCAGTACAATTGGATCTTTCAAATTGGAGCAACTTTCAAATTGGAGCGACTTCTGGATTAAGGTCGTTCAAATAGGGACAACAACATCATTTGCAGCGGAAGAAAAATTTGAATCGGAAGGAAAATCAGAAATTATTATGCGAGGTTGAGGATATGATATATCAACTAAAGGTACTTTAGGTACATGATATACTTAATGGTAACCCTAACCCTAGCTCTATTTTTTTTTTCTTGCATCAATTCATCCTCCGATGATGAAGAAACAGATAAAGAAATAGATACGAAGAAGAAGAAGAAGAAACCGATAGGGAAAGGGAAGGAAATAGGCTTTTGGTTAACTGAACAGTGAACCTAACTCGAGTAGCGAGGGTAGATTCGTAAGAAACGGATTTGATAACTCACCGGGTTGGTGTGAGTCGTAACTCGCACATAGTTGCCCCTTTTTAATGATTCCAACCTGGAGCACCCCTTTCCTTGAAATAATGCATTTCCTTACCTTCGCTCTTTATAATAATTATAGTTCAGTTGCTTGTATTTGAGTCTATATATCTATAGTTTAAGAATTAATTGTATATAGTTTTCATTCTCTTTGTCATGTAGCTTGTTGTATATTTGCTTCACTATTTCATAGTTTCTAAATTCATTTTGTTTCAGTATAGGAGTCCAGTAAGTAGCAAGTTAGTCATGTTTTTGATACACCGATTGTTGTTGCTGTAATTAGTAATAGTAGGTTTAGGTGTTGTTCATATAAAATTACTTAATTATTGTAGTGTTGAATTTTATATTAGTATTTCTTTTTCTTTTCTGTTAGTTTTGACTACTGCAGCATACCTTGCTGCTAGTCATTTTTCATTTCTTATTTTTGTTGTCACCATCTAGATGTTTTTGTTATATTCTTTTACTATCCGGTGCTAAAGCTTCAAATTTAGTGTTGTCGGGTGCTAGAGAGACCACCACTTTGGCCAGAGAGATAGACGAAAAAGGAAGATCATTTTGGCTGTCCATCTTTTCAGTTGTGATAGGAGGTAAGTACTCTTTTGTACCTTGTGGTTGTGTGATCTTGTGTGAGTGGTCCGAATCATTGACTTGAAAATTCATATCGTTGGATTGGTATATTGTATAGGCTTTGTTGCATCGTATCATTTAAAAATTTGACTGTATATTTAGGATCGATAAGTTTGCCTAGTTAAAAATCCTATTTTGAGCTGTTGCTAGACCGTCATAAGTCAAATCAATGGTTGATGTGATAAGTAGACCCCGTACTCTCCATGAGTACATGTATCCCGCCAAAATAAGCATGTCCTCATGTATTGTCTTATCTCGTACTGATAACCTTTTTGAAATAAATGCGATCATGATACAAATACTACCAATATTTCAAGGGGTTGAATCTGAAAACTCCTATCATCATGTAAAAGAGTTTGAACAAATCTGACCATATGTCCGAAAACTCTCTAAAATTGTGTTTGTTTACATTTTCTTTAAAGGAAAAGGCTAAAGCATCGTTTTACAATTTGAGACCACAGTCAATTACCACATGGGAACAACTCACAAATATATTTTCCATAAATTTTTTTCCACATCATAGGACCATCGCTATTCGTCAAAGTATCAATTGTTTTGTCCAATTAGATGGAGAGCCTCTTTTTCATTATTTTGAACGGTTTAATGATTTGTTGATTAAATGCCCTCACCATGGCTTTGAGAAATGGAGACTGGTCGCTATTCTTTATGAGGGACTAGACTTTAAGTCTCGAGCCATGGTTGAGTCTATGTATAATGGTGAATTCATTGATAAAACTGTAGATGATGCATGGTCGTTTTTAGCTGAAGTTGCTGAGAAAACCCATCAGTGGGAATCCATTGGAGAAACTATGGCACTATCACATAATATGGGTAATTTCCATGAGTTAGAGTTTGATTCTGACTCTGATACAAACATGAATTGCATGACTATGAGAATTGAAGCTCTAGAGAGGGGCACAAATGAAAATGTTGTTGTCCCTAACTCATATACCCAGACTGAACTCTGTGTTTATACCTTGTGTGATAGCTCAGACCATTTCTTTGAAAACTGCCCTGAACTGCAGTCCAGAGTGCATCATGTTGATACCCTCTGTCACACGCAGGATAATCATCCCTACCAACAGACTTGTGATCCCGTGCGGGCATCTGAACCGATTTTCCCTTGGACCAATGACCTTAGTTTGCAAATTACAATGAACCAAGTTGTCACTACCCCTAATGATAATGAAAAGACTGATGAGCATGTTAATTATGAACAAGAAATGTTTGTTTCTCCAAAGGAACTTAATTCTGAAAATAGTGATTCTTACCATATTGTTGAAAATGTTGATGCATATTCACCTATTTTAGAGGTAGAAGTACATGTAGAGAACACTAATGGTTTGGACATGGTAAGATTTTCATGTATTTTTGATGATGATGATGATATGGTATTAGAAGAGGTTCGTAATTATGAATATAGAATTGCAGACATTGTAGAAACCTCAACTGCTGGAAATTCCTTTGATCCTCATATATCTCAGTCTTTATATGCGCATGAAATCGATGCTGATTTGGGGCTTGTGCAATTGTTCTGTGAAAAAGAGCATGACAGACAACTTGTGTCTGACTTAGGTAAGGTTGAATTTTCTGTTGACACTAATGTTCTTATGCATGAAAATAAATTTGATGTGTCTGATTCCCTGCCTAGAACACAGTATGTTGCTCCCTCTGATTCTCTTATGCATAACACAAAGGTTTTGGATAATGATGATTCTGAAGTGGGATTTGATGACTTGTTCTATGAATATGAGCATGCTATACTTGTTTCTGAGTTAGGGGGAGTATGTGATGGTACTAATGGTCTTATACATGAAAACAACTTAGATGTGCCTATCTTCCTGCCTAAGTCACAATCTGATGGTCTTGCACCCAACCTAGATTTTGCTTGTAACAAAAGTTTAAAGCCAACTATGTTGAGAGTACCTAATCTAGGATTGGAACTGTGTGCTTCTCAAATTCTTTTGGACCATTTTGCAGCTAAATATAATGTGTTTAAGGAGCCATAGTTGGAATGCGCTCCTGTTTCTCTGCCCGTTCCTAACAAAGTTCATTTTGAATTAGACCTTGTGCATGATAAACCCCTAAAATTGCAAGATTTTGTGTACAAAAGCGTATCTGTTGAAAAATATAGGTTTGGGGGTAACTCATTTTGTCTGGCAACCTCACTTAAAATCATGTCATGTTATAATTGTGCGAGGCTACTAAAATCTCTGCATTTGTCTTTTGGGTTGATCCTCAACTCTTTCGATTGTTGGTGTATGATGATTTTTTCCTGTATAATCCAGTAGGTAATTATATTTTCTAGCTTTTCTTGTATATATGTGTGCTAATCCAATATGACATCAGCTGAGTTCCCGTCAGATTCTAGCCATGAAAAATGGAGTTCGGTTCTTGCTTTCACCGACTTCTGGTAATCTCTTTCCTTTAATCTAGTCTGCATTGTTCTCCTAGTATGTTGTTATAATTCTTTTAATATTTTAAAACATTGAGGACAATGTTAGATTCAGGTATAGGGGAGTATTGTGTATATAAAGTTTTTTTTTTTAGTCTTTTTACTTTTTAGATAATTTTTTCAATTTTTTTATAAATATTAGCCTAAAACCTCCAACTTGTAGAGATTATATAGTCACTAGCATGCTTTTAGCTATGTTTACATAAAAAGTCTGACCGAAATAACTGAAATTGGAAGAACTAGAGATGACATTCAGGTTTCTTGCTTGTTAGAGCATTAAAATTGGATTTAACCATGTCGGTGGGCGAATTAGGTGCAGCAAAGATATTTGGTATTAGAGTTGTGATCACCTTTAGTGGAGACTACCTATTTTTACATCAAGCGAGGCACCGACCTTCAATTTTTTGTGGATGTCTAAAAAATCCTTTTAGAGTGCGTGTCACCGAAAGTCAATTCTGGGTAGGAATTGTGAGCTACACAACTTCGCACCACTTTCAACACTATTTTTTATCTTTTGAGTTCTAATTCCGTCAATCATGAGGATGACGCCTAAAGATGAAAACTCCTTCTTGTAGTTTGATTTGCAGTTAGCACCATTCTCTCTCTCTCTCTCGATAACATCAACAAGTCCATAGAAACACATCATCATCAATGAGCAAAGTAACATCAAATTCTATGAAGAAAGATTGAAATAGTCAGAGGTTTACATGCAACAATTTAAGGAAGAGTAAAAATTCATATCCAAAGTGAAGATAGAGTACAAAGAGCAGAATTTGTTACACAAGTTGAAGACTTATCTTATAAAGAGCTAGGAAAACCAAATGAGATGAAAGTCATTGAAGTTCATGAGATCTAGACAATACAAGTTATGAAGAATTAAGTCCTACCTCCATGGCCATAGTAGTTACATTTTGTTTTATTGTTCAAAAAAAAAAACTGTAGTTTATTTTTAGTTTGTTTGTATTTATCTAATAACATTCTGGTAAAGAAGAAAAATTTAAGAGGAAATTCAAGCAACAAGAAATTGAAGAGCAAAATCAGATATTGTCAAGGTTCTAAGAAGTTCAAGAGTTCATCATCAACAGTTGAAGACCGAAGACTAAAGACGGAGACGTTTCTATGGATGTTGTGAGAGTGGTGCTGATTGTCGATCGGATATGAAGGTGAGTGAGTACTCCATCCTTGCATAATGGTCATTTCTTAGAGATCATCAGAAAAAGATTCTTATTTCCCACAATATTGTGGAGTCTCCAGAAAATATTTCAGAAGGTTTTCCTTCCTACCATTCAACGTGTGTGGGATTTCTCTCTTATTCCTTCCTGCACACATAAGAGACTAAAAAAACGGTCTTTTTGAGTGCAATTTCATAAAACCCTATTGGTGAGGCAGAAGTCGAGGCTTCTGATCACTCTCGAACCTGAATTCTTTCATAATAGTGTGGTTATTTATCGCTCAACTCTTAAGGATGATAATGCGTTCTTTGGTATATCTAACTTCTTATTACTAGCATGCAGAAGCTCTATGTCCTCATAGCTCCTTGGATGCTCGGGACTTTGATTCGCTCTGAAGTTGGAGAAGGATTTGTGGGTGCACCTCTGGTAAACCCTCACGAGACTATAACTCGTCCATGTTATAGCAAAGCTCGGTTGAACTCACCAAGCTTTGGTATGTCAAGTTTGGTTGTCATATTGTAGTATCAAAACTCATCTAAAGTCGCTTGATTAAATACTAGAGTCAACTTCATTTAGGTTAGACTAGAAAGTCTAGGAATGTTGAGACATACAAGTATTACTCCGAAGACCTGAAGAATGTGAAGAAGTAACGAACTACAACAACGACATCATCCTTCCACTTGAGGTTAGTAATATTGACTTGAACTGTTTCATTCCTAACGTATCTTTCAAGTCGTGCTATATTGAAAACATAACTGCGAAGCTGTATATAATGTACATATTGTGTATAATACTCTAGTGATGTGACATGATCATAATAGTGATGTGACATGATCATATAGTGTTATGATTATGTGAATGGGTTACGTTGAAGATTTCATCTTAGGAAACAATATTTTATATTTTTTTAAAGGAAGTACATTCATGACTTGTTTCGTGAATCGAAAGGGAAATCAATCTGCTTATTGGTCCGGATATTCATTGCATATCTTAGGATGACCAATATGTGTGAGTTGGTAGAACCAATCTTAACTCAGGTTATGTATCTTGGTATAACTAATCACAATGCCTAACTTATGTTTGGTATGACCGGTCCTGATAATTGGTGTAACCGATCCTAAGTAATCACCATGTGATGGTATGATCGATACTTGTAATTGGTGTGACTGATCCTAGTAATTGGTGTGACCGATCATAAGTGTTATGTGAATGATCCTTGTAATTGGTGTAACCGATCCTAGTGACTGGTGTGACCGATCACAAGTAGATACCATGTATAGATGGAACTGATCCTTGTAACTGGTGTAACCGATCATAGTGACTGGTGTGACCGATCATAAGTAGGTACCATATTTAGGTATAACCGATCTTAGTGATTGGTAGAACCGATTAAACCCCTGTATGTGACTTGGAAGAACCGATCATAACTAACCATTGTGATCTGGTATGTCTGTTAGAGCATAGCTTGGTTGAACTCACCAAGCATTGGTATGTCAAGTTTGGTTGTCATATTTTAGTGTGTCAAAACTCATATAATGTCGCTTGATTACATACTAGAGTCAACTTCGTTTAGGTTAGACTAGAAAGTTTAGGAATGTTGAGACATACAAGTATTACTCAGAAGACCTGAAGAATGTGATGAAGAAGCGAACTGCAACGACAACATCATCCTTCCTCTTGAGGTTAGTAATATTGACTTGAACTATTTCATTCCTAAAGTATCTTTCAAATCGTGCTATATTGAAAACATAACTGCGAAGCTGTAAATACTATACATATTGTATGATACTCTAGTGATGTGACATATATTTGTGTGATCATAGTATTAGGGAATTAAACTACGAAGTATAACGCTTATCTTTTGAACTTCGTAGATATGACATCGACATAATCTTGTATATACTGTAATGATTATGTGAATGAGTTATGGTGAAGATTTCATCCTAGGAAACAATGTTTTACATTCGTTTAAAGGAAGTACATTCATGAACTTGTTTTATGAATCGAAAGGGAAATCATTAGGCTTATTGGTACGGTTATTCATTGCAAATCTTTGGATTACCAATATGTGTGAGATGGTAGAACTGATCGTAACTTTGTTATGTATCTTGGTATAACTGATCACAATGCCTGACTTATGATTTGGTATGACAAGTTTTTATTAATTGGTGTAACCGATCCTAAGTAATCACCATGAGATGGTATGATCGATATTTGTAATTGGTGTGGCTGATCCTAGTAATTGGTGTGACCGACCACAGAGTGTTGTGTAATCGATCCTTGAAATTGGTAACCGGTCCTAGTAATTGGTGTAACCGATCCTGGTAACTAGTGTGACCGATCACAAGCAATACCATGAGAATATGGTAACCGGTCCTGGTAATTGATGTAGCCGATCCTGGTAACTGATGTAACCGGTCCTGGTAACTTGTGTGAACGATCACAAGTATTTCCATATTGAGGTATAACCGATCCTAGTGATTGGTAGAACCGATTGAACCCATGTATGTGATTTGATATTTGATCAATCACATAGTCGTCTTGGAATACATGTGAACCAATTCTAAACTTGTTTGGAAGTGTGGTATAACCGATTCCAAGAATGTAAATCCATGTAAATATGAATAAGGATTTACAGTGAAAAGATGTCAAAATACTTTGAACGCGTACGGTAATTCTTATCATTTATTGTTCAAAGATATTCCTTAGTACTCAAGGAGATCCTGTGCCGAAACAAATTGAGAATCTTTTAATTAAGGTTGTTGGTTTATATGCTTTAATTACCAGCAATTAAATGCATATCTCTAGAGAACAAAAATTAGTAATGTGCATTTACTAATTAGATATTTTCTATTGAAAGATTTCGGAAATTTAGGACAAGCATTTATTGGAATTAGGAAAACCGAATTTCCATTGCATATCTTGAGAATATTTTGGGTTTTGGAAATTCCTTGGTGTCCAAACATCCTTGATCTATAAATACCTAAGTTTGCATTTCTAACAAACTATCCTAAGAGCCAGGCAAACTTCATTCTTGTTGTTTCTGGTGGAGGCGTCTATTCGGAGAGGAAAGTATCCTAATTAGGTGAAATCTCTTACGACTGCTCATTTAAAGACTTCTGTGGGATCAAGAAGCTCTACGAGTACCGTTGGTGGGAAACTAGATAATTGTAGTGTTATTAGTTTTCGATTGATTTGATTGACTAACGGTTGTTGAAACTTTGATTGCACCTAGCTTGTTTATTCTTGAGAATCTTCTATTCTGATATAAGATTCACTCAAACTAGATCGAAGTATCGACGGGATCTTTAGAACTGTTTGTAAATCTAAAAACATCTCGTGATAATCCATTGTTAACAGACTCCATTCTGTGTGTGATTGATCACAAGAGATTCAAGTTGTGTTGTGCAGGTTTTTATTGAAGATTAAAGAAGATTTGAAGACGAAGAAGATTTCTTATTAGTTCTCATATCTTTGTGTGTGCATAAAACTTGATCGTCTGGGATCCAACTAGAATCGATTTGTCTTTGATAGATTCGATTGATTAGTTGCGTGAAATCGACATTCTCTATATTTTACTTTGAAATTTATATTGATTGAGTGCGAATCTATACTTGACTATTTCGGTAGTTAAATTTAGATTGATCTAACCATACAAAGGAGTTTATTAGATTAAACAGAAGAGCCTTTGTCAACGACTCATCTATATCTTTAGCAAGATTGATTAGAGTGGTTACCAAACAAATTTTTCCTTTGTTGTTTGGAATACGATCCAAAGGACTTGTTATTCATGTGCGTGACTCTAGAAGTCGAAGGTGCAAGGATACTGAGAGAACTAAGTAGCTAGGGGTAGTCTGCTTGGTCTCAGCTATATGAAGTTGGTATTAGATTTTGTGGAGCGGCTTAATTCTGAGAGTATTCAAAACTGGATTAGGTCCCAAGGTTTTTCTGCATTTGTGGTTTCCTCGTTAACAAAATCTTGTTGTGTCTTTTACTTTGATTTCCTCATTATAATTATTTATTATAATAAAGTAAAATACACAAGTACGTTAACTCCGAGATACTTGATAGTGATCCTATAAAGTTTGGTTATTACCGAACCTATTATCAAGTAACACACTTTGTTGTCGTATTGTCTCGATCTTGTATCCATAGTCAATCACACAAGTTATCTTGTTGTTGTATTGTCTCGATCTCGTATCCATAGACAATCACACGAAGAGTGAACCGAATTGTTGTATTGTCTTGACTTTGTCCATAGACGATCACATTCGGTAGAGGACTTATAGGTTGATAAAATAAAGATTATGGTGTATTTGGGCACCCCTTTTTCAGTCCACTAGGGACACCTAGGGGTTTAAAGGCTTATTGCCTTCGCTAAATGCAATCGAGAGACCAGTGACAGTAGTATAATTAGGATTTCTTAGTTTCTGTTTCACTTGAGGACAAGTAAAATTCAGGTTTGGGGGTATTTGATGAGTGCCAAATGGTGCATAATTCTATATCTTTTTATTGTCATTTATATCATCTTTTGTGCTTTAATTCTCTATTTTATCCCAAATTATGTATTTTCATTGTTTTGGAGAATAATTACTTTTACTAATTAATTTTGTGTTTTTAGGTACTAAATAAATCTTGGACGAATTGAGAAGCCAAAAGAGCAGGAAATTGGTGGCCAGGGCATAACGGCAATGAGAAACGTAGAAGAAATATCGCGCAAGGAGCAGCTGCAATCCGCTTGCACTCATTCCGCAAGCCGCTTGCATGAGCTACACCAGCAGTGGGCTTGGTAGAAAACCCTAGAACCCAAACCCATATATGTACCTGAAACACCATATTTGATATAGCCGCTTAACATCCAATAACACCTCCACTCGAGACATCTAGTCTTGATGCATCTTCCTAACACCCAAGCACCTTCTATTCCTTTATCTAATCGAACAGATTCAAGCAATTCTATTTTTCCTTCTTCTCCATTTCACAGAACTAGCACCATCAATAAATCTGTCTCCCTGACCATCTTTGCTCACATCTGTCATCATGAAAACCTCTAATTTCTTTCTCTCTCAACCTTATTGTCTTATCAAGAACAGTGAACCTATAAGCTAGGTTTGAGAGAGATGGAGTTAGGGTTATCCTAAACATCAAATTAATGAAATTGCAGAGAAGAAATAGCAGAGGGGACAAGAAATTCAGGTATTTATGGTGAGTGGGTAGAGATTTATTATTGAATTGAAACCTAATTGGGGATTTTTTATGTATAAATAGAGAAGAGGTTGTGATGTAAAAGGCATGCTCGGATTAGCCGGTGCACCAAGCTGTAGTAGTTTATTTTCAGTATTTATTAATCGTGTCCTAATTTAAAAACTAGGGTTTAGATGAAACCATTAATCTATTGCTAGCTTGATTCATGTTTCTGATATTGTTCTTGTTGTGCTTAAACTGTTTAGGGTAGATTTAATCATAGTACTTCAATATTTTGCTCTCACAGTGTATGTCATGCATCCATTGTAGTTAGAACACCACTATGTTAATTGTGCTGCAGCTCATGCTTAATTGTTTGTTATTGATCCTTAGATTAGTTGTGCTTTAACTAGACCGTTAATGCTTTGGAAAAATACCTTAGTTGCGATTAGAATAATCATCTTAGGAAAGATTTAATTATCTAAGTGATCAAATTGGTCTGTGATTAGTTGTATTGTAAGAAGACAGCTAATACTATGGATTAGTTAGTGACCTTAGTTGACATTAAACCCTCCAATTAATATTACCCTGGATAGACGGAAGATTAGTATCTTGACCGGTGTCCATTACAAGGGACAAGAACATTATCGAGACTGGATTGACTTAGTGTAGGTTAATAGGTGGATTCGACTTCCCTAGTACCCTTTAATTTGCATTCTTGTATTCTAATTTGTGTTACTTGAACATCATCTTAGTCGTATCAACAAAATCCCCTTTGTTAACTCTTTCGTCATTAATTAGTAATAATATAAGTTTAGCTTCGCATCGTAACAGCTCCATGCGGGGTCGACCTGTATTTGTCATATCTATGTTATAGAAACTGTGCGCTTACAGTAATTGTAGGCTACTTTCCAGTCCTACCAAATCTGCATGACATTTTTTTCATTTTCAATAATGCATAACTGGTTATGCATTCACAATATGAGCTGCATAAGATGTTATGCATTTATTTATTAAGGTGCATAACTTATTATGCATTCAGATTTTTTCTTACATAACCTGCATAACATTTTTTTTTCATTTTTAAGGTTCATAAACACATACCTCTAAGCTTGTAATATGCTTCTTGTTCATTACTTTCTTCATTGTTGTGAAGTCCCACCTTGCAACTCTTGGTGTAGCATTGGGATTGACCTTGCCAGTGTATGATAGCTCAGCTAAGTTAAAGTGCTCAGCCAACCAAAGATGCAAAAAAAACAAAAGATAATAAGATATTCTGTATATATGATTTATTGACGAGATTAAGAAAGTAAAAAAAAAAAACTAACTTACAAGAGTGTACATAGTGCAACCACTGCAATTTCTTATAAGAAAATTGTCTCTTTTCACAATCTTGATGTTGTCCATCAGGTGTTCATGAATTAGATCAGGAAAAGATACAGAGTCCATGGTTTCCAAATCCTTCACCAAACCAACATATGAGACGTCCAAATAGTTTCCCATGGCCCGATATAAGAACAAGACGACTAGGATGTAAAGGCAGACAAGGGACACAACCTCCTCTTCTTGACCTCTCTGATCAAGTATTTCCAACACCAGGTTTTTAATATCATCTATCCACACCTTTGTTACCTGTGAATGGGGATCTTTACTCACAACACCTGACTTTTCTTTGCTTAGGAATTTCTTGGTGAGGGCAAGTGATCGAGTCAGCGTTATCTCGTTCTTTAAAGTCAGAATATCAGTTCATCTATTTCCTTTAATTCTTGGCGTTTGAAAAGTAACAGCAAGCTCACTAGCCGTTGACTGTATAGACTTGTTTTAGGACACCTTGAATGAATGTTTATTCAAATCATCATGGTCATATGATTGAATGACCTCATTTATCAGCTGGTTGCTCTTACCATCCAAGTATGACATGTTCGCAGTAGATAACCAGTTAACGAGGTTCCCAAACGGACACACATTCATCATATTATTCTGCAACGGAGTAAAACCATTTTTTGCTTTTATCTTACCCAGGAAGGTACCTACCCTTATAAACCATGCTCTATAAGTACCTCCTTGATTTGAAGCTTTAGGTTTAGGTTTAACTGTATAAACAAAAGAACAAAAAAAATGCATTTTACTAATTATAACTGCTATATTGACCAACCACTTATGCCTCTTTCTCAGGAAGCTGCATAAACTTTCATGCATATTTTTTTACCATGCATAACCTATAATGCAATACTTCTTAAAATGTAAACATACATGTAAATGACATAATCAACCAGTTGACTGCATAACCTATTTTACATATTTTCTAAGAAGGCATAACCTGTTATGCATTTGTTTTTTTAAGAAGCATGATGTGTTTTACAAGCCGTTAGTATCTAAACAAGCATGTAAATGATAAGATAAGTTTATTATAACCAATGCATAACAGGAATTCAACGCACCTATTTTATAGATGACGCGTTGCTGAACAAGATCTGTTTCTTCTCCACTTCCGGGTCTTTCATTTTGATTCTTCTTCTTCCCTTTCAGGTCTTCTAACTGTTTGGGATCACGTATTTTTCTTTTCTTATGATTATCAACAACTTGCTTGACTGAAACAGACAAAATCAACATTGAAACAAATCAATCACACCAAAGAAACAATATATCACACAAGAGATACATGCAATCTTACCAGCTTCAACATCATCTAATTCTTTCTCAATATGTGTATTATCATCATAATTCTCTGTATCATCATCCAAAACTTTCGTTGGTGCAGCTTTCTTTGCTTTATTTTTCTTTTTAGTAGCTTTATCAGTCTGAACCCTAGGTGCACTAGTGTTCGCAATAAATTGCTCTCAGCTACCCGATCGGAATCTAATAGCAAACAAGAACAAGATCATGCATAACAGAAAAGATCAAGATGCGTAATAGAAAGATAAATAAATGTTCAGAAACATGAAATATGTAGACAAGTTAAGTTCTCACCATCTTTCTTTTTTGTCTTTGTTTTCTTCTCTGCTTCAGGTTTAGGTGATTCATGATCTTTAAATATCTGCGATTTCCTTGATGGGGTTGCTTCAGGATCTTTTTAACACACAGTGAAAAAAAAAATAAGTCATTCATAACAGGTTATGCAGTAACTTTGGTAAGCATAATTTTTCATGCATCTGCATAACGTGTTATGCACATTTTACTTATGTTTCATAACATTTTATTCAGCATTTTTTCCTGCATAACAACATATGCTTTTTTCTACAGAATATGTTTTACAAACATGAATCACATATTAACTAGTGTAGATGCATACCAGAGACTTCCTTTCTCTTCTTAGCAGCGCAGTGCTTTGTCGTGGCTCTCATCTCCTTTAGTTGTTGGTCATCATCAGCTTTTCCCTTTTCCTCTTCTAAGTGATCATCATCAGACACACATGATGTTAAAATTGAAGAAGTAAAATGGAAAAATGGGTTAATCATAACAACTTAGACAGGTTATGCAGTGATTTTTGATAAGCATAATCTTCCATGCATCTGCATAACTGGTTATGCACATTTTAATGTATGCTGCATAACATGTTATTCACTATCTTTTCTTGCATAAAATATGTTTTTTTCAGCAGAATTTGTTATGCAAACATGAATCACACATGAACTAGTGTAAATGCATACCAGAGACTTCCTTTCTCTTCTTTACAGCATCGTGCTTTACCTTAGTTCTCATCTCCTTTAGTGGTTGGTCACTATCTGTTTCTCCCATTCCTCTCCTAAGTGATCACCATCAACAGGTAAAAATGATGTTAAATCGAAGAAGAAGAAGAAGAAAGTGATAAAGTAAAACGAAATAGGGGTAAATATATATATGATGAAAATCGCACCAGAAACATTTTTCTTCTTAGATTTTTTTTTCTCCGGAATACCGGCTTCTGGTTCATCATCGACAGTTACTACAACAAAACTTAAAATAAAAAAAATAAAAAACAATCTATCTTACAAAAACAAATGGTTTTTGCCTGATCTGATGGCTCTAAATTGGCGTTTTAAGTTGACGACGGCTACTATTGCTCCCAAAGTGCATCAAAATGCAAAAGATAAATCTCGGCTGAAAATGCACCCTCGTTTTAAGCCATCATCTAACGATCTTAAACCTCCCCATTCAATGGCATTAATATCACCATTATTTCCCATTCATAGCCAACGACTTGGATGGGGCGTTTTCTCCTTCAATTCCTCCCTGAAATGGCGTCATCAAATGTTTGTTCTTCTTCCATTACACCTTAAATGATATTAACATCCACAATCAATTGCATGGCAGTAGTTCGAGAGGATGTTTTACTATATAAAACATCAAATCTCTTGCAAGGATTGGTATGTTTCTGAGTTTCTCAAAGCTTAATTTGTCAAAGTCCTGCTGTGATAACCCCAAAGAAAGGTAACTCTTCTTCTTATCTACTATTTTATCTTCTGAGATACCAATCTGTTTTTCATAATTTCTTTTTAACCTAATTTTGATTCATGGTAAAAAAAAAAAAAAATTTTGTCCTAATTCAATTTCTTAGTGGCTATTTTTTAAATAAATTTTGTAGGTTTCATGTGGCTTGAAAAGATGTTCATGTAAATTTCTGATTTTTATATATTTGCCCTGATTGTTTTAAGTTGAATAGTTCATGTAAACTTATCTCTTTCCTATGACTCTAAGTCTAAAGATTCACTGGCAATAATAAAATTTCTCATTCTTATCATAATCTTAGTTTGATATTTTATCAAAAACCTTTGCTTCTGTAAGAGTTTGTAATATTTGATGACGTAAAGTTCATTTTACAGGTTGAGCCATGTCTATGGCCAAGGTAATTGTTTGCGTCACAGCCTTGGTTGGAGAAGATCCTTCAACTCCATTAAAAACGAAGAAAAACTTTATCCGCAATCACAAACGCTGCTCCATCCTTCAATTTGGAGATTTTGATCACTACTTTTTTTGATGCACTGTTTTTTTTGGTTTAGGACGCAATCTCAAGCTATGCTAATTTGTAAGTTGAAATCCTTTTTTTCTTCGCAATGCCTAGGTTTCACAAAGCTAATATAACAATTATTAATTGAATTCAATTTTAGGTTTTTTCTTTTTAAGAAAACATGGAAAAGAGGAAGCAAAAGCCTTTGTGGTGTCCATGGATGGAAGTTGAATGAAGTTGAGTGTCCTTCATTTAATATTTATAACATTTCCATTAACAATTTATTTGTTGGTAGCCAGAGAAAGAGGCCAAAAGTACAGAGCGCCTCAAAAGGAGGCTCACAAATCCCAGGTCTGTAATTTCGTTAAGTTTTTCTCGTCATTCCTTTAATCCTTTTATCAATTTGAGTTTTTCTTTCCATTTAGTTGTATATGTGTTTCTACTTAGCACTTGCTCTGGTAGTTGACATTGATTTGAAGTAACTCACTGCTCATAAGGAAAGTTTTGGTTATTTTTGTAATTTTCATGTGTTTTCTTTTCTTATTAGCGTCAAGCTTCCCACAGGCTACTCTATTAAGGAAGCAAAGCCAAATCAAACAAGTTTAAGATTTTTTATCGTGTCTTTATCTGATTTGTTAGCATTGTAGGTGCTCTAAAACTCAGTATGCATGTACAATATTTCGTTGTAACTCTATACAATATTATTTTGCTTGCATAGTAAATTAAAATGATGGTTTTTGTGTGCACATGTGAACCACTTTTTTTCATAATCCCATGAAAGTTTTACTAATATTATTTCCTATTCGTCATTAATGGATGCGAATGACAAAAAAAGAAAAATAAGAACTCAAGGAAATCAAGTTTTTTATTAGACAGAAAGAGTACTTGCAAATTACACCATACCCAGCTTCCCAAAGGCAATGTGCACGTCGTCAAACCATGACCTTCAAAAACAAGAGAGCTGCATAATTGAGAATTGGGAGGTCAATCGGATATATGGTATTTTGGTTTCCTGCCCCACGCTCAGCCACAATACATGGTAGTGTACTTTTTTTGTGTTCTTTTACATTCTTTTACTGTTATGCATATCACATTTCTTACATGTCTGCTTTTTGTGACAGGCTTATGCTTTGGGATTTGATATACACAGCCGGCAACACTACTTGAATCCGTTGAATTGCGGCGAGGATTAAATACAAAGACTGAAAACATGGACCAGGATCCTATTGAAATGAACCGTAAGTAAAAAGCAGCCGGACGATGATGTTCTTTGTAGATAGTGGTAAAAAGAGTTTCGTTTCTCGAATTTGTGAAGGATTTTTTTTAGGCTTAAATTAAACTAGATAATTCAAATAAAGTTGTATCAAAATTATAAAAACACCGAGACTTGGGATTCCACCATTGACCAATTAAGTGATTCAATCTAATCAATATTCATGCAATTCTTTGCTTTTAAAGTGATTCTAATTTATTGCCTCTAATGGATTTTTGAAGTAACAATTGTAAACATCAAGAATGAAACATCAAAAGTTTAAAACTAAGCATGCTCCATCAAAACGAACCACAATCATTCAATAAAAATCAATTTTCCAATATTAGTTCTATGAAAATAATCATATAAAAGATTGCAAAAAATAATTAAAATAGAAATATACCACTTTTCAAGGAACAATGGCTTCCTTCGTTGCCTCGGCTAAGGGGTTTAGCTCCTCATATTAGAAATATGCTCAAAAGTTGATTTCATTTATCAAAAAGTGTGAGAAGTATAAAAGCAGCGAGTTTCGTAACAAATATAATTGTTACAGAACCTACTGTTACAGAGAAACAGAACTGTTGTGAACTGAAATTAATTGTTGGAAGAATCGTTACAAAAGATATTGAATATGAAAGCTACGACAACAGTTTCTGCGACTTTCTTTCTCTGCGGTTCTGTGTTCTTCTTTTTCCTCTCGCCTGTGTTCTCTGAAACTTTTCTTTCTGCTCTGTTATCGGCTCTTCTAGCTACCCCAAGGTCTCGATCCCCTTCCTTGGCCTCCCCATAGCCTATATATACCTCACAGGTCGGCTTAAACTCGACGAAAATCTCTTTTACTTCCACCAAAAGTCTCGGACTTTCCCATATATTTCTCACCTTCTTTTCACGGAAATAATCCTTCGGGATTTACTCTTTTTCCTTTCTTTCACGCCTCTGTTGCTGTTTAAAAACTTCTCTAACTGATATAGAGAATCTGCAGAGATATTTTCCATCCGACTAGCCGCTTAACTTCCATACAAGAAATCCAAAAGTTCCGAAAATAATCCACCTTCCCTGTTTCACAGAATCACCGAAAATAAGAGGATTTGATTCCTCTTTTTATCTCCCAAAACACGTCACATTCCCTGTGTATTCGTAACAGACTATTTGCAATCCAGAACAACAACCAAATCCGACTGAAACTCTTCAAATTTAACCCGTGATATTCTTCATCCTCGTATCATCGATTTCCCGATCATCAAGCCCAATTTATCTAAATCTAAACACTTTACAAGGCCTGTTTATCTTAATCACATTCAGCCCAACTTAATTCTGCGATTGAATCTCCCCAGAACAGTTTCAAAAATCGAACCCTAATCTACCGGCGAAGAACAAAATTTTCCCGCCTTTTTCAGAAATTCAAAAACGAAGAGGATGACCTCCCCTTATCCGTGGTTGGTCTCCCTTTACCAACTGGGGCGGAAATAGTAATTTTTGGGGTGCGCATAGCAAGTGAGTGCCCCTTAGTAATTGAAGTACCCCTTATCCAAACTGAGAGTCTGAATAGCAGGTGTCCTTCGGGGTGCATTTATCAACTTTTCGAGCCGATTTCTCCAAAAATGTTTATTGCCCAAAAATACCTACAAACACATAAAACACCATAATAAGTACAAAAATGGGTAATAACAATATACACAATAGAGATGAAAATAGACACATAAATGCGTCTATCAGACGACAAGTGAGACCCGATCTGTACAAATTAGGATCTTAAAGTTATTTTTCTTGTCATCGTTAAAATGATCATGTCCGAACACGGCTTTTCTTTTCAACTGTGTTTTTATATCTTTTTGTTGTTTCATATGGTGGTGCTCATATTATTGAAGTCTATGTACCTAATCAAAATAATTATGCTGATGGAATGTTTATGCAGGATTACCAATGTTATTGGACATGATAGTGATCGAGATATTGGCAAGGTGGAGCAAAAGATAAAGAAGAAAAGAGCGCAAAAAAGAGTGTTGAGACTGTAATTGACGAAGGAGAAAAGGGCTGCCTGACAAACTGTCACAAAAAAGAGAGAAAGAGAACGCAAACAAGTAACTGACACTCGGTAGCAATATGTTTTATTGTACCTTCAGTCATTTTTAGGCAATTTTGCTAGAAATGCCCTCCTGCAGTATTTTTTTGCATATGCCCATTGGAGAATAAAGATTTGACCTACCCTTAATTTTTTTGAATATATATAAGTCTCTGTTTATTCTTTAAGATGTTTCTTTATTGTTTAAGATGACTTCTATTATTCTCTGTAAATGGTCTCTTTGAAACTTTTACCACGTGGTTATGGTTTTTGCTACTGCCATAGAAGTTTGCATTGCTCCGTGGGTTTGGACCACAATTGAAGCAAAGGAGTCTAGAACAGTCGTTTTCGTTTTTGTGAATCAATTCGTCTTCATCCCCAATGGATTCAGATGGAAGACCGTAAAGTAATTTGGGCAGGAAAAATATTTTCCTAGCATATGTCCATTGGGTACTACTAATGTTATATCATAACTTTGATGATTACTTTGTGGCTGACATAAACTAGGATTAGTCTATTTGCTTAGCCATCGTTTTTGTGGCTGAAAAATATTACGCAATAGGTGTCACAAAGACACTTAACTCGGCCATAACAAATGAGTTACGCATTATTTGTTGCACTTTTTGTTCTCAACACTATTGCAAGTCTTCTAGAGACCGAAGAGTCCATCTTCCACGCTAAAATTAACGTGATGACTGCTGGTGCAACACCACTTCCTTCTGTTCTATCAACAATTGTCAGATACCAATTTGGCGCTAGAGTGGATAACAGAACAAAATCATGATTTGCTGATTAAGACTTTAACGACTTTTTTTTTAACCTAAAAAAGGTTAGTAGTTAGATATGCGTATCTTAATATATACTTTTTCATTTCGAAAAAAAAAAAGATATGCGTATCTTCACTAAAAATCCAATAACCCGTAACAATTAGGAGGACAACTACCCAAAGCCCGGGCCATCACGGCACGGGTCATATTCTAGTGGAAAAAACAAAATCAAACACTAACAGATGAATCTAGTGATAAATCTCACCGTTTTTTTTCTTCTTTTTTTCCTGTTTCTTCGACTTAATTTTCCTTCCGATTTCCCATCTTCGTCTTTTAGGTCATCATCATCAAGAACAAAAGTTAAAATCGAAATAATAAATAAATCAAATATACTGAATGAATGCAAGAATACCATCGATTAAACTAGGTTTCCATACCAGATTTCTTTTCTTTAGCAGCTTTTGACTTTTGAAGACGTGTTTTTGTCGATATTTCCTCCATTTTTGTTGAACCGAGTTCGATTAAAGTACAGTAAGTAGTTTCTAGGGTTTTTTAGGGTTTGTAAACTATTGTGAAATTGATTTATGGGGTTTAATCAACTTCAATCATCAATTTGAATGATCGATTTTTTCTATTTGAATGATGGAGAAATTTTTTTTTATCTGCAGATCGATTCGTTACGAAGTTAATGGAGGAGGAGAAAAGACATGGCCGAAGAAATAAATGGTGTGACCATTTTAGGGAGTTAATGAAACTGCCCAAAACTGTCGGAGGGTATTTGTATAAAAATGGTTATTTTGTGTTTGTTTCATACATACTCCAATCGTGGACTGGGATATCAAAACCTCCTATGATTTTCGAACACCAAAATAGCAGGTTTATGGTATTCTCCCATAAACTCGTTCTCCCTGTTTCCCAACCAAGAATAGTGCTAACAGACTCCACTCTAAACCCACGAAGGGTTTATACGTACCCTCTCTTCCGCTTACTGTTTTCAAGCTTTACATTCCTTTCTCCAAAGAAATCTTAGGTACCAACAATTTTTATTTTTTAATGATTACTAGCGATACAATTTTCATTATAGATTTGATTAATTTTTGTTGTTTTTGTTTGCAGATCTTCTTCTTCCTATAACCCATCAGGTACTCTATCACTCTCCCTCTGTTATTATCTATTCAAAATTTTGTGTTGATTTTTCATGAAAATTACAATGTGTTTGTTGTTATATATGAATTACTCGATAAGAATGGTACGGTCGTTTGTTTTATTGATTGAGAATTTGAAAGTATGGTCAGAACCGTAGATGTTTATAAAATTCCCCAATGGGATTTTTTTTTTTTTTTTTTTTTTGAGTTCTGAAAAACCAATATATTACGATGAGTTATGAAAGATGCCTAACATAAGCGAAGGATTTAATAGGGAAGATGAGTTCATTAGGGTATACTAAAGTGAAAAATGATCAATGGGACAAGTTAGTGTCTTTTAGATTACCATTTCCATATGTAGAGAATGAAAATGTTAAATACAATAGTTTACGACATATATAAGGGTCAGCTGATGTCTAGCAGGTAGAGACAACAGCTTTTGGCTTTTTAAGAAAAATTGTTGGTCTTCTTATGTGGATGATTATGGGTACTATTTGTCTTTGATGCATTATGGATTCTTGTGAAAGTAAACTTTCATATATTGTTATGTTCAATTTTTTTGTGATAAATTTATGATTGGATCTGAAATTGTTCACTTTGATACGCTTGAACAAGTACTGACTGGTTGGTATTAACATACTAGATAGCTAAAGGACGGTTCTTTATATACAGAGAGGAATGTGTGAACATAGCCAACATTACATAAATGTGTGTGGTTGATTACTCTCTTTGCTGAACATAATACTCGTCATGCTAGTACTTGTTATTTTATGCTTGTTACTGTGATAGTGTTTCACAATGGCCATTGTCAACAAATATGGGTCCGATGCTAGTTACTTTTTAGCATAAATATATTTTGTAGATAGAATACTACTGTAAACAAAGAATGGTAACATTGATCAATTGAGGTATTAGTGGAATTGTAGACATTTACTGTACTTAAATTTATTTGTTTTTTTCCTTGTTAGCTTATGCTTGTTTTTATCTTCCACGTATCAACATTTTTCGTATAAAAATTATGGAGAGTGAATCATCGAGTGCCGCAAATGGGAGAACCACTTGGACTCCTCCATTGGATCAATTGTTTATAGAACTTATGGCAGAACAAGTGGTTAATAAACAATTACTTGATGGTCACTTTAGCAAAACTGCCTGGGTGAGCATCGTCACCAAATTTAAAGAAAGCTTTGGTCCTTCTTTTAATAAAGAAGTGTTAAAAAATCGCATGAAAATTTTGAAGAAATTTTTTAATGTTGTAAGTAGTCTTAGAGGTTAAAGCGGTTTTGGTTGGAATGATGGAAAAGAAATTGTGACTGCACCTGATGCTGTATGGACAAAGCATATCGAGTTTTGTTGTTTTATTTAATCTCTTTTATCAACCTTTATTATATAATCATCATATTTCTAAGTAATTAAATTATTAATTGAACTTGTAGGAACATCCGGAATACAAACAATGGAGGACAAGGTCTCTTCTACAATATAATGAACTAGCTATGATATTTGGTGACAGTAGGGCCACTGGAAAGCATAGCAGGTTTAGGGATGATAATAATCGGGACAATAATGAGGTCGATGAGGACCGTGATGATAATACTCAAGACCAGTATGAGAATCCTGAAGACTAGAACAAGAATATGTATGGAAACGGCAATGTTAGTGATAATACTACATCTGAACTGCCAAAAAAAATGAGAACATCAATGGGATCTAGTTCCCGTTCATTTAGAAAGACAAAGAAAAGTACTGGAGAAGGGATGGTGGAAGAAATTAATTTGATGGCAAATGCTGTTAACAATATAGCGACCAAAAAAGAGGAAACTAGAAACTCTTCTCTAGAGAAAAGTGTAGTTGCTAAACTTGAGGAAATAGAACCAGAATTGGATGAATTTTTATTCATGCAAGGTTTAGAGTTATTGGAAGACGAGAAGAAAGCAAAGGTTTTTATAGCGTTGAGTGGGGATAGGAGACGATGTTGGTTATTGTCAAAGCTTAACTATTCTTATTACTATTAAAGTGGCATAAATGATTAGGTTGATGATTTGAGTTTAGTTTGGGTTTATATGGTTTGGTTTCCAATTAATTAGGTGGATATTTTGAGTTTTGTCTAGTTATTTTTAGGTTCAAATTCTAGTCGACAGCATGGTATCATATTTTTAATTATTTATGGATTATGAAACTTTGTTATGATTACTTATTTAAATTTTACAATAAATTCAAATTTATTATTTATATGGTTTTGATTGTTTGTATTTCTTTTTCATGATTAGGTACATAATATATTTTATTTATGGCTAGTTCTGAAGATGATGAGGATGCCATAGTAGCTGTCACAATAGCGACAACGTTATTGATAGCATGTTATTATCAATACTTTGTGGAGAAGACTGTATGTCATGATTCAATTCTTAGTGGCTCAGCTCACGTAGATGAAGTTCTAAATGGACATGATGCGCGATGTCAAAACAGTTTTCAAATGGAAAAGCATTTTTTTAGGCTATTATGTGAATTGTTACAAGAAAAACAGTTGCTTCGCCATAGCAAGGAAGTTAGAGTTGAGGAGAAGGTGGCAATATTTATGCTTGCCGTTCGTCACAATGAACGCAATAGAATACTCCAAGAACGTTTTCAACATTCTGGTGAGACAATCAGTTGACACTTTAATGCTGTTTTGGATGCTATTGTTCAACTTGCAGATGATTTCTTGCAACCGGTAGGGCTACTCTTGATGAGGTAAGAGACAATCCGAGGTTTTATCCATACTTTAAGGTACACAAATTTTATTGTTATTTCATTAATTAAAATTAATTTGTGTTATTTTTATTAAAAGAAATTAAATGTATGTATTCGACCTAGAACTGTGTTGGAGCAATAGACCGAACTCACATACCGGCAATGGTTAGTGAGGAAGAACAACCTCTTTATCGGAACAGAAAAGGATTTATTTCTCAAAACGTTTTAGTAGCATGCTCATTCGATTTGCAATTTCATTATGTTCTTGCAGGTTGGGAAGGTTCGGCTCATGACGGGCGTGTACTAGATTCATCCTTAACAAGATCTGATAAATTAATAGTACCAGAAGGTATGATATATATCATTATTTTTTATTTTATTATAAATATTTCTTTTTCCTTTACTATTGGGGTAATATAATCTTAAATTTTTACCTGTCTAGGAAAATTTTATCTTGGAGATGTAAGTTTTGCTCTTACGCCAAGTTTTATTACTCTGTATCGAGGCGTTCGTTATCACTTGAAAGAGTATGGGGGAAATCTCCCAAAAGATGCCAAAGAATTATTTAATCTTCGAAACTCATCATTACGGAATGCAGTTAAACGTATTATTGGAATACTTAAAAGGCGATTCATTATTTTGCAAGCACAACCTCAATATCCTTATGAATCACAAGTGAAAATTGTGCTAGCTTGTTGCATCATCCATAACCATATTCGCAGGGAGTGTATAAATGATTTGTTTCTTGATGGTGAAGATGTTACCACTATACCAGAAACTGATCCTGGGATACCAGAAGACTGGTGCAAGATTCGGGAGAAATAAATAACGAGATTTAGCGTCAGAACTTCGTACTTCGATTACTGATGCAGTGTGGAATAATTATCGATGTCGTCGTCGTATTATTTAGTTTTTTATTATTATTTTTATCCAATTTTTTTTTTAAATTTTTATTTTCGGATAATTTTATTTTTTATCGAATTCTTATTTTAATATTTATAATTTTAGATATTTTTATTTTAAAATGTCCAACATTGATTTATATAATGCATATCAGACTTGGGTGTTTGAAACAAACATTATTTATATTAACCTATTACTGGACATCGTGTCAAACAAACACTATTTAAGTTAACCCAGGATAGGATAAAGTTTAAGACAAACATCACTAAAACTAATCAGTCTCCAGGTTATCATAAATTAAATTAAGATAACCTAATCTAGCATATGGTATCCCATTTCCAAGCTCCCAAACAGACCTTAAGTTTCCCATTTTATAATACCTGCCCATGTTTAAGGATAAAATAGGAGAAGACAAAGAGTATGAGAAACGGCAAGAGAGATTGTATTGACAGCAAACCAACAACATATTACATAGCATAGTATGCTTTATATACAACTATTGGGAAAACCCTAACTACCTAGTTAGGCCGCACATCCATGGGTCGTAGGCCCTGTAACACTCCCCCTTGTGCGGTCCAATAGAACTTAATATGTAGTGCTTCACATATAGTGCTTCAAACGTAGGTCTTCAAATGTAGTTTTCTCCTTGATGACTTGTGCTGAAATCAATTGCCTCATTAAAACTTTGACAAGTAAAAACCCGGTGGGACAAAACCTTGGTACAACTTTTCACATGTAGTATTTCACATGTTGTCTCGTACTTTACATGTAGTTCATCACATGTAATACGATCTTCAAAGATCGACGAGTCTAAGTTAATTTCCTCGTTAAAACTTTGTCAGGAAAAACCCAGAGGGACAAAACCTGAACTAAAGAAAAATAGTACGATATTAATCAAACTTAGAACATAGTTGGATGCGTATACGTTGCCTCATTAAAACCTTGACAAGGAAAAACCCGGTGGGATAAAACCTTGACGAAGGGAAAAGAATACAACATGACAGATGCAAGTAAAGATGATCTGTTGCAGATGATCACTTTGCTCCATAGAAGCTGACTAGTTGCTTCATAACTCCTAAGGCAGAAAATCCTCATGGGAAAGACAATAGCCTTAGCTGGGAAATTACATTCCCGGTGTTTGTTGTTGTCTCATTAAAAACCTTGTCGAGTAACAAAACCATGTGGGAAAAAGCAACCTCGGTGAAGGAAAATAGTACAATACACCATTAGTGCTCCCCCTGATGTCAGACAATTTTCATTAGTCTAATGCAGTCAAAAGGAGTTTATCACACTTTACTTTGGTGACTTGAATGTTTATATGACTCTGTTGTTGATTCTGGAAGTTACGTTGCTTAACAGACTATCACGTTTCATTTCTTTGATTCAGATATTTTCAGTAATATCAATGCTATCTTTATGTCTTCAACGTTCAACATACTTGATGTTTTTAGTGTTGTCTCGCTATAAACCTTGTCGAGTAACAAAACCCGTTGGGAAAAACTATTCTCGATCGAAGAGAAAAATAGTACAACACAACTTCAATTTCGAAGTAAAATATGTCGACAACATATCCTTGGATCCTCCCCCTGATGTCGGCATCTCCCCCTGATTACTTTCAGATTTGTTCCAGACAGTTCCTTTAGTCAAGTATTTTTCGAAACTGAATATCGGTAATGACTTAGAAAATAGTCTACCATATCTCCCCCTGATTACTTTCGTTGGAGAAAAGATTATTGTTCCTTCATAATCAACAACTTTTGGATTGCACTTTTATTAGCATTCCTTTTTATGTCTTTGCAGGGATAAAACAAATTAATGTCAATGGTTACTTTTAGGTACATGATTACATTCATTGTACCATTCGAATAACGTTGTGTTGGCGCTGAGCTATATCTAGCTAACAAGTTTTCTGAGGATGCAAAATTTGATCGAGTACATCATTATACTAAGTACACCATCGCGTCTATTGTACTTAGATATGGGAATTTCATCTCCCAACACGTCTTCATCATCTTCCTTTAGACGAAATGGTCACTTACTTACATTTGAACCTCGACTAATCATGGGAGTGCTATCAGGATGCATGTCTTTGTTAAATTTCCTGACAACTTTAGACATATGCAAACTGGTGGAATAATATACCACAAGCTCAGTATTCGGTCGAGCTTTCCCCAGATTTTTCATCTCAAATTCGGATTTCAAATAGCTTTTAAGGTCTCTTATTACATCAAGAGTACCCATCATGTCTGTACCATCGACATAGATAGCTACACCCAAATCAGGAACTTTCTTGTGAATACACAAGGAAAAATAACTTACTTGTCTATCCCCTCCAAATCAAATAGCCACTTAGACGGGTATACCACATCCGCCTGATTGCTTTAATCTATAAGTGGGTGTTCGATCTAACAGAGTGCGTTTAAAGTCACTTGATTTGGGCAACAAAAGGCTATCAAGCACTTTTGTAAATATCTGTTATCTCTTGATTCTTTCAGAGATACGTAACAACCACATACATATGTTGCATTTCAAGTCCTTTTGAAATTACCAAGCTAACTAAGTAGCGGAACGCTATAACGTTCAATACAAGAAGACAATTCCAAGGCTTTGTGAGAAACCTCGCGCCACAAAGCGCGTATTGATACTTTGAGACTTCATTCTTCCCACTATGCTCTATGACAAATAATCATGTATGTCCCATAGGCTTTACACTTGGTTGGTTTGCACTACCACACCAAATACTTGTATATTTGTCAAAGAACTAAGTTCTACCTTGATTGTGTAGGCCAAATATGCTCTTCGTTGACATTAAGCAATAAGGAGATTGGTTCAATCTTATCTTGCTCTATTTCCTTAAGCAAGTGTATTTGAAATTAATCATCAATATGCTCGCATGATCTTTCCATTGACTCGTGCGCATTCTCATAATCCTTTAGGATTTCATTGTTCTTTGGAATCATTAAACTTCGGAGCGTCCTCCAGTATTGATTCATGGGCATAGTCAGAGACAATCAAATGATATGATTTCATTAATGATACAAATTAGGTTGTGCCTTACTCATCTACTTCCTTTCTAGGTGAGTATTAATCGAACCTAGTGGTCTCTCCATCTTCCTTTGTGGAGCCACGACCTTAACTACACTTCCACTAATTGTAGTTACAACACCTTAGTCTATGGTGTACCCCATACTGAGGATTTCTAACCTTGTAGGAACATTTGCAGCTGGTAAGTGTGATCTTGTCACGTTCTCGATATCGGTGCACTTTCTGAAATCGATTATTCTTTGTCACTTCACATTTACATTTGTGGAGTACAAGAATCAATATGAGACACAATGGGAACACACCACGATAATTCCTGTCGTTCCCTTAGAAAAATACTTTCTCTTATCTCTCCCTAACGACGGGAAGACTGTCTCATTAAAATGACAACCCGCAAATCTAGCGGTAAGAGATCTCCTTCCAAAGGTTTTAAAATGCGGATAATTGTTGGAAGTAAATATTCAACATAACTACTTAATCGTTTTCGTGACCCATCATAGTACGATGTGCTCGTAATGGCACATATATAGTGCAACCAAAAATGCGTAAGCATACGAATGTCAGGCTTATATCCAGTTACCAACTGGTACGCAGAAAAGGTTGACTAATATTGGGTTCTAAAATGAATTTAAGTAAAGGTGCGTTTAATATTGTATATCCCCCAAGCAGTTAAAGGAGGTTTGTACGCATAACCATGTCGTAGATATCATATGTAATCTTTGATGATAGCCTTTGCGAGACCATGAGGTATAGGATGCTCTGCATTGATCCTATTAAATATGCAATAACCATCAAGTCCTTTTGATGTACACTAGCTAGCATTTACAAAGGGTGGTGAGCCCTTACATGTATAATATGTGTTAGTAGCTTTCTAAATGCAAAACTTCCTGGGAACTATATCTAGGTAAAAATGTCAAAACATCCACCAGAGTCATAAGTCACTTTAATGGTCCACATTCTGTATGGATATTTTTCTAAATATCACCTTGTTTTCTTTGTAATATGGATTTTCTACCATTTGCATCTTAGGATGGTCTCGATCCTGTTTTACTGAAGACTTTGTGAAATGAGTGATATGCTCTCTTACTTAAAAGCATAATGGGAGGGGGGAGGGGGTTGTGCATCTAGTACTTTAGAAAACACTTATTAAGAGATATGACGTTACTTCGCATTTGTCAATCTTTTTCCCGTCGTCTTGTCCAATCAAACACAGTGATGTACGTATGAGTCCTTTCAAAACGAAACATCATTTCACAACCAAAGTGCCATTATGGTTATGTTAAAGTCTGTATGAGTCAATTTCCAACATTTCATCGTTGGAGTCAATATGGATTCAATAATCCAAATTAATACTATAGTGATTTACATTTCACTAAATTGACTCATCAGTTTCTCTAAAGTATGTTTTCTTTCAAATACATTAGAGACTATAAAAGATGCAATCAATTACATTCTCATCACAGTCAGGTTCCACATGATATCCATTTGCATGGGTTTCTTTGGAATTCAACAAGGTGTGATTATCTATCGGTACATATAGAAATTTTGTGACGTCTTTGTTCTATCTTGAAAACAAATTTTGAACAGTGTTGTTCTCGATGATCCATTCCTCGTAGTCACATTATAAGGAAATAGTTCAACAACTAGTTTAAATTCCTTAAGCTGGTGGGAGGGAAACCACTATCTGTTAGACATTGAGTCTTGAGATATTAAATAAGTGGTGTGGCCTTATTAGTAACAAAAGTGAGATTCAACTCAAGTACTTTAGAGTGAATATATGTTACGTTTCAGGGGAGATGATATATTTTTCATCCGGATATATCTCAAGTACTATAGAGAATTTATGTCTCGTAGGAATGATGTACTTTTCATTCCATAAGCGCAGACATTGGATCTAGTTCAAATAAATAGTCAATTGGCCAGACAAAGTTCTTCTTGTCATTAAAGTTGATGTCTAAAGTATGACCTTCCCATGGAAATTGGTTGCTACTATGGTACCCGCATTGCATTGCTTGTAACAATACCAGTAAAAAGATTAATTCCCAACTCTTTGGTGAGAGCTAGAATTACATTTCATTGGTTATACCAATACCGGTAAAAAGATTCATTCCCAACTCTTTGGTGAGAGATAGAATTACATCTTAGCTTCATCCCATATTCAGTTGATACCTGTACTTTGGTGTCATTACTACCAGAAGAAAAAAATACATCTTTGTATCATGATATATATGTCCCTTTTTACATGCTTTATATGAGTCGGTACGTCTAACCCTCATTACTTCGGGTTCAAATTTTTTTTTTTTTTGCTACATTTAGCTTAATTTGAGAAATTTCTTTATCTCAACAGGCCAAGAGAATATCACTACACATGTCAACCACTTACTTTAGGTTGAATATATTACTAAAGATAATTCTCTTGTTGTCATACTTCAACATACATGGATGAAGTAGAGAAATGGAAATTTTCTGACTCATATCATCTTTTGTGAGTTCTTCCACAAAAATTGGAATACATGCGAGTTTATTTGAACGTATCTTTTGAAACTACTGACAGATTAATTGTCGAGCAAGTGGATTACATTCCACGAAACATTCAAATTTTGGGAATAAAATATCAAGTACTCAATAATGGAATTCAAGTACTTCTAAACCCCAAATAAATATATTTGAATCGAGTTGGTACAACCAATTGAACAAAAGACACCATTAAACTATAGCCGATATCATATTCAAAAGAAAAAAATAACATTAAGACCAACATTCTTAATGATCGAGATCAACACTCATAATTTAAATTGATTGTTTATGGACTTATCATAAGAAAAAAACTCAGAACTAGACATGTTCTAGAAAATAAATAAATAAGCCCAACAGGTATTTAATGTAAAAAAAAAACCCACATTCCAATTACATTAGTTAAATACCTCATATATTGGTTCCCGCACTATATACACAAAACCGGAACGGTCTTTGTCGTGCACAGCCCCAGAAAATGGAACAGGACAGACCAGGTTGGGCTGGACTGGACCGGACGGGGGACCAGACCGGTTCGGGTTGGACCAAACCGGGCTGGTCTGGAAAAAAATCCCAATTCCACTAGATTTACTTTCTCCTCAGAGACGCGATTATGAGCTTTTCATCGTGAAGATTTCCCACCGACGTCATTAGATCACATCATAAACATTCAACCAATATATAATATATATATTAGTATACGTGATTAAATCACATCATAAACATTCAACCAATATATTAATTAACATTATAAAATGTAATGTATTTGCATTATAAAATGTATTCACAAATCAAATCACAGATCGGATTTAATCTACACAAGTCACACATATATTGGACGGCTATGCTAAAATCAAAATCATAAGAAAAAAATTAGATCCAACTTAGTTGTTGATTCCAGCGATTTCAACATTAGTTTGAAGATAATTGCATAACTGCGTTGATGTAAATCATCCATGTAGAAGAAAAAAAAAATACACCGATCCAATCTAGCTCTACGGTATAGCTTCGTGCATGATAACGTGTTTAAGGAGAAAATAGGAGAAGACAAAGAGTATGAGAAACGACAAGAGAGATTGTATTGACAGCAAACCAACAACATATTACATAGCATAGTATGCTTTATATACAACTATTGGGAAAACCCTAAGAGCATCCACAATGGATGAGCATAACTAAAAATTTGGTCCACAAACATACCACAGTGGAATGGAGTAAAGATTAAAAATAGGACTAAAACCAAATATCAGACTAAATTTGGTCTGAAATCCCGACCAAACCCAAATTTGATCGAGCGGAAATTTAACGTATGTTCCATAGCAGGCGCACATATAACTTACGTTTGATGTGAGGCGGATATAAAATTTCCATGCGTTGAGTGAGGCGTAAATTTAAATTACGTTTGAGTGAGGCGCATTTATAAAGTTCGCCTGATAGGGCGTGAATTATACAACCGTCTGTTGACAGGCGAACTTATAATGTTCGCTCATTTCCAACAAACATTATACCAACGCCAAAGTGGGGCGAACATAAATTTTTTTGCTTCATTACAGGTGGCTGCCTAACCTTTCGCCCAATCAGCGTAGGTATAAATTCCGTTCTAAGTGGGGCGTGAGTTATAGAGGAACATGCAATTGGGGATAGTCAAATTAATCGGGGGATATAAATTACTATTTCTATCCTATGAATCCTGCTAAGGGGTGATTTTTTGGTGCAAATTTACTAAGTTACCCTTTCCCCTAGTAAAAATCATAATTCTAATATAAAACAAAAAATCCAAATCTTGAACCTACAATTAGCACAAATTAAAGGTTCCATCATTTCTCTACAAACCCATTCATTTACATGGGATTTTGGTTGAGACAAAATTTGATTTAAATTTGAAAGAAAAGTCGGCAGTATGAAGCTACGCCGGCACATACAATCGGTATTGTCTCCATTATGAAGGCTATGCCGGCACAAACAATCGGTAATGTCTCCATTATGAAGGCCACGCCGGCACATACAATCGGTACTGTCTCCATTATGAAGGCCATGCCGGCACCATTGATTTCATCATATCACCATCAAATTTATCATTAAAGTTCTGGATTTACTCATCTCTTCTCACCATTTAGATGCCACGTCGGTTAATATACTCATAAAAGTTCTCAAATGCATCCTGTGTCAGCTGTCATATTCCTATATCATTTGGTAGTTGAGTCTCAAATGCTGGCACATTAAGAACTCATGGGGAGAAACTTAGGTGACAATGGATCCTTCAAGATGGAAATGGGAAAGAACACGGGTGGTAAGTTAACTTCCCATAACCCGCATTCAATTTCCTATGAATGCCATGCCAGAAAACTGTTCCGATATTGTTTCGCAATTTCTTATCAACGCCGGCTGTGAGTAGGTAACAAAACGAGATTCTCTGGATCGAATTTCTTAACTGCCGGCATTGTTTATGATGAAAACGGAAGTGTTGTCGGCATGCTCGTGTGTTTTCATTCAATGCCGGCTTTAGTACGATATATATGCAGACTTTTCCGATACCATGCCGGCTACCTTTTAACAATGCCGGTTTTATATGGAGTTTCCGGTTGTGCTAAAGTTTGATTCCTACCTCAACTTACTTTGACCAAGTACAAGTGTAGGAAAAACTTTGAAGATCGTAAGAGCATGCGTATTCTGTGGGACTTACGAGTATCAAAAGAGCATGCGTTAGTAGCAGTGGCTTGGTTAACGATGGACTGAAGCATGCCATCATCCCTAGCTTCGTCTATCCCTAGCTTGGTTATCGGCATTGTTTTGTTCACCATCATACAATGCCGGCGGTATAGACAATCTAGTGAAGATGAATCAACAGACTGATTTCGTGTTTGTGGTGTGATTTTTGGGTTGGTGATAGACGCATTTATGTGTCTATTTTCATCTCTTTTATGTATAGTGTTAGTACCCATTTTTGTACTAATTTTGGTATTTTATCCCTTGTAGGTGTTTTTGGAAAAATGGGCTTTTGCGGCGAATTTGGCTCAAAAAGTGGTTTTTGCGCTCATGGGAGAAAATTACTAAGGGGCACCCAAATTACTAAGGGGTGACCACTTGTTATTCGCACTCCTGGTCTGGATAAGGGGAGGTCATCCCCTTCGTTTTGAAAATGAAAAAATGGCGGGAAAACTTGGCAGTTTACTGGCAGAGTTTTGGATGGGTTTCTTTCAGACTTCTTGGCTGTTTTGAATTAGTTTGGGCCTGGTTCAGTGAAACGGGGTTACGAGGAGTTTGGTTTCGAAGAAAAGAAGGAAACTTCCTTATATATCCCGACACAACAGGGGAAAGAATATAGGTTCTCTGTTTTGTGTATTTTGGAAGTTAATCGAGTAAAAGAGAAAATATCTCCCTGCTGATTTGTTTGAACCATTTTGAGAAAGTCTGGAGTAAAAATAGCAGTGGCGCGAGAAGATTAAGGGAGAGTAAGCTATTCTCGGAAAATTTCTGAGTTTTATATGGTACTTACGTAGAAGAAGGGAAGATATCTTATTATCTGGATTTGATTATGTACTAAGAAGGATTTTTGAGGAACCAAGACGCGTAAAGGAAGATTGCAAGTTGAGATAAACTGGTGACTTGAAGAGAAAGTCCGATACTTTCTGCCCAAGGAGACGAGCTTATTTTTGGAGATTTAATCTATCTGCTACTATATATAGGGATCTAGGAGGTCACACAAAGGGGTACGAAGACTTTAGGGGAAGTTTAGAACACCACAGAGCCAAAAAAATCAACTTGCAGGAAACCGAGTTCTGCTGCTGCTGCTGTTGCTGGACAAGAAGACGAAGAACATAAGACCCACAGAGTCAGTCACAGAGGCAGACTTATTTTCAGTGACAACGAGGTACGGTCGCATCATCCTGCAGTCACCGAAGCCCTTCAGCAACGATTCAGACGTCTGTTTTAGACCTTCAGCAACTACAGAATCCGCTGTTTTAACACTTTTCTCCCTTTTAATCAACTTTTGAGCCATAAACATGTATTTTGAGATTATGATTAATATGAGGAGCTAAACCCCATTGCTGAGGCGATAGAGGAAGCTATTTTTCCAACAAAAAGTGGTATATTTTATTTTATTTATTTTATTGCAATTATTTTATGATTATTTGCCTTGATTGAAAATTGTTTGAGTGATTTTTATTGAGCAATTGTTATTTCTTTTGATAGAGCATTCTTAGACCTAGATTTTTGATGTTTTATGCTTCGGATTTACAATTGTTATTTTGAAAATCTACATGTTGCAATAGTTTAGAATCAAATTGAACGAGAAAATTGCATGAATATAAATACTAGATTAAATCACTTTGAACTTGGAAAAATAGTGGAATCTTAGCCTCAGTGTTCTTTTAATATTGATATCAACTTTGTCAGTGTTTGTTTTAAATATCAGTGATTTTTTTAATATTTTAGTTTTAAAATTTAAGTCTAAAGTTATCCTTCACAAGTTCGAGAATCGAATCCTATTACCACCACTTTCACTACAACTAAAATTCACATTAGTTGGTTTCTGAAAGATCAAGGGTCTTAACAACTTAATTTATTAGGTGATATTTTTATGTTTGTCTTCTCCTTTCAGTGGTGGAATGAAATGAATGATTATAATACAATTGCAAGGGACTTCAATTTATACTTAATGAGGTGTAATTGTTTAAGTACCAAAAATATGAAGTTAACTTAAGAAATGTTCGTGGGACCTGACGTTCCAGGATGGAATGAGAAGATAAGGAGGAAGGAAAATAGAGGAAGAAGTATAAGGAAATCGTAAGGAAGAGTCCTCTCCATGTTGAAATGAGGTGATCTTTTGCTCTATATTGGTTTGGGAGAATACGGTGCACCGGCATTGAAAAATTATGATTACCATGCCGGTTTAAGGTGTTCCGGCATGGTATTCATAGTTTTTTCAATGGCGACATTGAGTTTTCCAGGTGCAACCATGGCGAATCCAAATTTACATCAAGCGAAGATTCTACCTAACAGACTTGTTTGTTGATGATGTGAAGACTTAAAGACATCTCTTTGGTCACTATGGTCACTCATTTCAACCAATTTTTTGTAAACCCAATACTCATACTTCTAATCTCTCCAAAATGATAAAGATTTCTCCAAAATGATAATGATTTCTATAAATCATTTTCAAACTAATCAATTAACTTTACTAATTATGATTAGCCACTAACCATGATTAGTGAGGGGTAGATTAGGAATTATATAAATTACATGGATAAGGGGTGACTCTGATTTACTATTTAAATCCCGTTTTTGTCTTTTTCCTATATCCCCAAATTAGTTTAACTATCTCCCAATCGCGCGTTCTTATAGAGCCGCGCCACAACAAACGTATATTACGCCCCATTACAGGCGTAACTTATACATACGCCCCAAACAAACGCAAATTATATCCACGCCCCACAGCAAACGAACATTATATATGAGCTCCACCAAATATGCTCCTCTACCGTAGCGTAGCACTACGGACCAAACCCAAATTTTTTAGTTTTTTTTTGGTTTTTGGTCTTTGATTATACTCGCACAATTGCAGTTGCTCTAACTACCTAGTTGGGCCGCACATCCATGAGTGATAGGCCCTGTAACAGCCCACTGATTACTGGATAAAATCGAGAATTTTTTCACTACCGGGTTGCCCCTATTTCATCGGATATGCTTGGGCGATAGAAAGTTAGAAACGGAAGATCATTCTCCAAAGTCGAGAATTTTTTCTTTTTTGATCGGGAAAGTTGTCTGGCTGGTTCGAATTAAAGTTGAAGTTGTCTGGCTGGTTCACATTGAGTTCTTGGAGAGACACTTCTGTTAGATTAGAAGAACTCAATATAAAGTATAAACCAGCCAGACACCATAATGTTAGAAATAGCGGCTAAAACTTATGAAAAACCATATTTAGACTTACTCTGCCACTGAGCTTGAAGTATCAGTGGCGTAATAAGTCTTGAATTTCTTTTTCGTCTCACAAGATCGGTCGATTACTTACTCATTCAAGTCAGTCAGGTAAATAATCAAGTTGCTAATTAGTTATTTTTGTGTTTGTAACTTTGTTATTGCGTTGTTATTTCACAATTTTGACCTAAATGAAGAAGAGAATGTTCTCGATTTGTTGTTAGGATTACTAGTTTGATTTGATTGGATTGGATGTCATGTTGGAGTTGTAGTTACTGCTAATTTATGAACGTGATAATCATACCTTTCAGGACGGAGTGGACTTGAAGCGCCTAGACGAGAAAGGGGGTCTTCTTCTTCATCCAGTCAGTACCAAAAGAAAGTGTCCAAGGTACAACTTAAATAGTTGTTTGCAGTGCTGTTGTTTTTGCTTGTGCATATCTATGTTATCTTCACTAGATTGATGTTTTTTTTTTTTTTTTTTTTTTCTGGTGATTGTGGATATACAAAATGCTGTTAAATGAATAAGAGTGGCAATTGATGTGGTTATATAACAATTATGTTACTGTATGAGTTAACAGTTTAACATGATGATATTTTTAACATAAACTACAGATTTTGTTTACTTATATACAGAAGCTTCAGATAAACGATATTTTCTTCTGATTGCAACCTTTTCAATTCTTAGTATGTTTCATTATCTCCATATTATTATTGACTTTGTAGTTTTTTGTCCCGGTCAGAGTATTGGTGCATTCAGATGGTTTTTGTGTAAAGGTACACATTTTTCTAGCCTGCCCCAACTTGTTTGGGACTGAAGGCTTGGTTGTTATTGCTGTTGCACGTTTTCTAGTACCTTGATATGCATTTCAGAAAACTATATTTAGCCCTCCATACACATTTTTGGGAACCGAAGTATGACCATATTATAAAAAAATAAATCATAATGAGAAACCTTGCTTGTGATTTGCATCTTTTGAAAATGAGGTTGTAGCTTAGTGAACGCTGTCATGAGCTGTTACGCACACCACAATGTAGAATTCTCTTTTACAAGCTTGACAATACGAAATAGTTCGCTAGGTTGAGTAACTGGATTTGATTGTGCTGAAATATTTGTTTTCTTGTTATGTAGTACCCGCCTTATATTTTTTAAGGATGGTAGTTGTTGAAAAAAAAAATGACCCAAAAAAGGTCCTGAAGAAGAGGATCTAAAAATGGATTCATATCCTAAAAAGGTGTAATTCCTGTAAAAAAAATTTCTTTCTATGATTAAACACCAAAATCAGAGGTTTGCATTATCTTGAAGTAAGTCAATAGATCTTTTTGTTTGATTAATCTTCTTCACCACCATTATCATCCACCACCTCCTCTCCCCTCTAGGGTTTCATTCATAGAAGAAAGATTTAGCTGTTCATATGTTTTCACATTTCTTTTATGGGTACATGCTAAACTGATGATCATTTGATTCCTCCATAAACCTGCTCTGATTGGTTTTTAGATGAGTTAATTGAGTATGTACATAGATATGTTTGATGTAAGTGATACATGAGGGAGACAGAAAATGGGTGTTGTAACGAATTTTCTTCTTGTTTTGAGAACCATATTTTCAATTATCAAGACATGTTATAGAGTAGTTCGGTATCATCCTTCAGTTTTGTTTGTTATTCTTTTCTTTTATCTTTTATATAGATTTGTTCCATCTGTGTTCAACCTTTTGTTATCTTCGTTCCCTCTTTTTACATGCATAGTTGCTCTTATTGCATCGCTTGTAGCTTTAGGGCACGGTACAGATACTCGTCAAACATGTCGGGAAGCTGATGAGGTAAAACATCAATCTTCACCTAAAAGTAAACATGTCAAAGATGAAGAACCCATTATTGAGAAAGATAATGATGTGAAGACCCTGGCAACAGATATTAATGAGAAGCCAGTTGGAAGTATAAGATTGGCTGGAGGTCTAAGCAGAAGGCAGAAGAGTACGAAAAGGGTTTCATTTTCGCCAATCAATTTTGAAAGTTCGGCTTATGGTACAAGTACATCTGATTATAAATCAAAAGAAAAACATGAAGATGGCAAATTGGAGATCGATAAGCCAATAGGTGAAATTTCTGATAACCAAAGAGATGCTTCAGACTCTTCTCAGGATCCATCTTTGAAACAGAACGAAGGCACTGCTGTATCTTTGAGTTCTGATTCAGTGTCTGGTCCTACTTCTAGTCAGGCAGAAAGCTCTTCATCAAATGATTTAGTGGTGGATATCAACCCTGTAACGACTGATGCGCCTTCTCAACCTGTTCTTTTATCAATCGATGAATTTGATGGTGCACCAGAAGAATCAGATAGATCAAATGAGGATGGTTTCGAGTCAGAAGCAGAAAAGAACGGAAATAAATCCGCCAGTAAATGGACGGAAGATGATGAGAAGAATCTTATGGATCTTGGGGAATCTGAAATAGAGAGGAACCAGAGATTGGAGAGTTTAATGGCTAGGAGAAGAGCAAGGAAAAAAATGTTGAGAAAGGTGGCTGAAAAGAATTTGGTTGACTTAGACCATAATGACCCTCCAATTCAAATTGCGCCATTATCAGTTATTAAAAGCAATCCGTTTGATCATTCGACAGAAAATGAAATTCCAGGTTTACCTCCTATCCCTGGTTCAGCTCCTTCTGTTTTGATCCCAAGAGCGAATCCTTTCGATCTCCCCTATGACCCACAAGAAGAAAGACCCAATTTAACTGGAGACAGTTTTCATGAAGAATTTATGAATGTTATACAAAAAGATATATTTTGTCGACATGAAAGTTTTTGTTACGGATCCACTTCATACTTAGGAGGGCTCAAGCAAGATAAATCTGATAATAATATCAGGTCTTACTCGGTAATCGAAGACATGGGATCGCCGGAGCAAAGACCAATGGGTGCACGAAGTGATTCTACGTCGAGTTTAGGTACTGAGGTAGAATTGCGATCTTTGGTTCCAGATCAGGAAGATCAAATGAAGCCAATTGAAGAACAATCAGCTCAAGAGTGTGAGTTGATGCCACCCATCGATCAATCGGCTAATTTTGTTGAAGGAACAACTCAATCCCCTGAAGCAGATGTGGTGGAAATTCATCCAGAAGAAAGAAGCGAAGCTTACATGAAACCTGATATTGTTGAAGAGAAGTACATTGGATTGAGTTCATCCTCTTCATCTTCATCATCTGAGTCTAGCAAAAATGAAGTTCAGTCACAAGCTATAGAACTCAATAGAGATGATTCTAAAGAGGGCCCATCATCAGGGCTGAATGATTCTGATTTCAAGAGTGGTATGACAGTGAAAGTCAAGGACAATAGTCAACCCTACGAACCAGTATATGATTCTAGTCCATCTGCAGTTGAAAAGAGGACAATCGAAGAATCATTGTTTTGTGAGGATAAAGGGGTAGTTCTTACCTCTGTTTTATCAATAGCTTCTGACATGCAAGTAGAGGTATCAGAAGCGAATTCACCTTCAGCTTCATCAGAAAGAAATACTGCATTTACAGATGAAGAACTTCTAAACTACAATGAGAATGTCCGAAGTTGTAACAGCTCTGTCGGTGAAGATCTGTGGGCAGCTTCACCAGACCTACATGCAATGGATGAAATTGAATCAAATTCGAATGGAGTCACAGAAATTAGCGACCTCGCTTTCATAAATGCAGGACTTTTTGGAGCTTGTGAAGATTCTACTGATGCGAATACCGGAATTCCCATCGAGCAACAACCAGTGCTTAATCCTGTTAACTCCAACCCACCTCCTTGTCCGTCAGAGACTGAATCAAAAATTGAAGGTTTGGTGAGTCAAGCTTCGTCTTCGAGTACCAAATCGGGGGTAGACGCACGAGTTCCTCAAGTGGATTGGAAAGAGAATGTGGCACCAAAAGCTTCTAGTGCCTTTGCGAGACAACTTCTACATGATAGTTTGATAGTTCAACCATCCAGGGATGGTGATCATCACAATGAAGCACAGGTTTGTCGATTCTGATATTCAGTTTCCATTTGTGAATGTTGTTCCTTTGAGACCACGGTTTCACACCATCTTCCAAAGTATCACCATCCACAATTATCAGCTAACTTGTTCGGCAATGGACAGGAACCACCTATCAGTTCTAGCAAAGAACACCGTTTTACAGACCCATTAGCAGTTGATTCCAAAACAAATTCAGCATTACTTGAAGAACCAAGTATGCAAGGTTCGGTGAATCAAAGTTCATCGTCAAATGCTGTAAAGGAGATGCATAGTCAAGTCTATGGATTGAATTTGGAGGAGACTGCCGACACAACAGCTTCTACTTCATCACTTGCACAGCCATCTCTTGAAAACTTAACGGGTCAGACATCCATGGATGGGAATCATCCTGATGAAAAACAGGTTTTTTGTTACCGTAAATCTGCTGATGTCAGTTATCAATAATGACTTGCCGTTGAGGACACTAATTTCATTACCATGACATTAACAGTTATGTTTTTCTTTTATGATGTACAGGAAGTATCTTTCAAGTCTACAGAGGATGAGAACACTCTCAAGAATGTGAAGGATCCACCAGCAGTCGAGTCTTACCCAACTTCCTCTCTGACGTGTGAACCGTTAAATGGTAACCAGAACCCATTATCGAGTACCGAGCCAGAGATGCATAATCATGTTGAGCAATTGGTCCTGGAGGAGAATGTTGAACCAAATCCTTCTAGTTGTTCACTTTCACAAGTTCCATCCGAAGAATTTGTCTATCAGTCGTCCATAAATAATGAGCGTCATGATGAAACAAAGGTCAGTTAATTTGTTATCATGAAACTGTATAATTCTCATCCCTGAGGTTGTAGACAATTGTCATGGACCCTTTTCTTTTTGAACTTGAGGAACAAAATGCCACCGTCAATGCTAAGTTTTTATTAAATCTGCTGAAGTTCTTAGTCTAGACATACAGCCATTCAATTCCAATTTTCATTCTACAAATCTTGTACTCAATAGTTATCGCCGTCATAAGTTCGTTTTTATTTTCCGGGAGGCGTTTGGAGGAGAGATTATGATGCAATTTCTTTCTTATTGTTTATTTTTGTTCCTTCTCTTTTTCCTGTCAAAGAAAAAGAAACTAATAAATTCTTAGCACAAAACTGTTGCTTCCTAGCATTTTTTTTTTCTTCTCTAATAAATACTGCTTTTCGCTTGTTCAAAATGTACTAAATGCTTCGAGAATGGACAGGAACCATCTACCAAGTCCATGGAGGCAGGAGATATCAGCAAGGATGTGAATGACTCAATATCAACTGATTCCAAATCAACTTCATCGGTGGGTGAACTGATAAAGGAGGAAGTGATGAATGAGAGCTCATCTTCAGCTGTCGAAGCAGAGATAATGAGTAATCAAGTTCATTCATTGAAGTTGGAGGAGAATGTTGATCCAGAAGCTTCTAGTTCATCAGTTGCACAGCTTCCATCTGAAAGATCAGTTCGCACATCCATGAACAATGATCATCACGTGGAAACAAAGGTCGATAAAACTACAAAACGTTTTGAAGGTTTAATATAATACTATAACTTCTTTAACTCATTGAATATTTCTACAATGTACAGGAATCACCCATCGTTTCAACAGAAGAAGGAGATATCAAGGATGTGAATGACTCAGTATCAACTGACCCCAAATCCACTTCGTCAGTGGATAAACCGATAAAGGAGGGAGTGATGAAGGAGAACTCATCTTCAGCTGTCGACCCAGAGATAATGAGCAATCAAGTTCATTTATTGAATTTGGAGGAAAATGTAGACCGGGAAGCTTCTAGTTCATCAGTTGCACAGTTTCCATCTGAAAAATCAGTTGTGCACCCATCCATGAACAATGATCATCACGAGGAAACAATGGTTAGTTTGTTTAGATAAAATTACAATAACTTTTGAAGGTTTATTATAATATTATAACTTCTTTAGCATACTGAATATTTCTAGTTTTCTACAATGTACAGGAATCACCCATCATTTCAACAAAAGGAGATATCATCAAGGATGTGAATGACTCAGTATCAACTGATTCTAAATCAACTTCATCGGTGGATGAACCGATAAAGGAGGGAGTGATGAATGCGAACTCATCTTCAGCTGTCGAACCAGAGATAATGAGTAATCAAGTTCATTCATTGAAGTTGGAGGAGAATGTAGACCCAGGGGCTTCTAGTTCTTCAGTTGAACAGCTTCCATCTGAAAAATCGGTTCACCCATCCGTGAACAATGATCATCACGAGGAAACACAGGTCAGTTGTTTCGATAAAACTACAAAAAGTTTGAAAGGTTTAATATTTTACTATGATTTCTGTAACATATTTTTATACTTCTACATTGGACAGGAGCCGTCCATCATTTCAACAGAAGCAGGAAATCTCTCAGAAGGTTACCAACATGGTGTGCTGACGAATCGTGACCCGTCGTCAAGTGCGGGACAAGAGATGCATAACCAAGGTCTTCATCTGAATTTGGTGGAGACGGTTTCTGGGTCTTCACTTACCCAGTTTCCAGTTGAAAATTTGATGGTTCAGACGTTCATGGACAGTGATCATCATGAAGCTGCACAGGTTAGTTTGTTTGCATCAAGCTGATATGCATTTACACCACACCCTTTTAGACCAATCTATATATCTAGAAGATAATATCAATTTTAACAGTTCAATGGACAGGAATCCTCTATGCAGTCCCCCGAGGAAGATAATATAATCAACGATGTGAAGGATCCAATAATAGTTGAAGAGGAGAAATCAAAGTCAGCCAAAGATGTTACAGGAGATAACCAGGAGTTGATTGAACGCCAGGTGGACTTGCCAGAAACAGCAGTGACACCGTTAATAAAGGAGCAAGCTTTTGAAACAAATCAAAATTTAGAGACTGGAACTTCTGAAGATGCGGATAAAGAACATAAAGTTCAACTGACATTGGGAGCAGCTCTAGAATCTGGTACTGCAAGCTCTGCTGATCAATTTGATGATCCTGGAACTAATAATCTTCAAAAGACGATGGCAAGCCGGAAAATACAGAAAAAGGATATTGAAGCAAATGCAGACCTAAATATAGAAACTTCAAATAATCAGCCTGACGAACAAAAAGTGGACGAGCTAGCACCCAAAACTGAACCAGATTCATCGGGTGTTATCTTTACCGATGATCATCTTAATGAGGAAGAGACTAGGAAGACAACAGATAGTGGAACAATAATGGAGAAAGATGTTGAAGCAGATCGTTACCCAGAAAAGGATACTTCTACGCATCTGCATGGTGAGCAATTAACAGTTACCTTAACGCCTGAAACAAAAGTAGAATCTGTTATGGTTAGTTTTTCTGGTGATCATCTTAACCATGGAGGAAGGAATAAGACAATGGAGACCGCAACAACACAGAAGCAAGATGTTGACAGGAATCTTGACCAAGAACATGAAATGTCTAAGCTTCTGCACAATGATCAAAAAGTTGGTCAAGCTTCAGAGGAGAAGATACAAGAAGAATCTAGTACCGTTGGTTCAGCCAATTATCATGCTGATCAAGGAAGTCATATGATGACATCAGAGGGTGCAACAGTAGAATCTGGTAGAGTTAGCTCTTCGGATGTTCATACTAATGATCAAGAAAGTAAAAAGATAACAGATAATGTAGCAACCCAGGAGCAAGGTACTGATGCAAATAGTAACCAAGAAAGTCATGCAACAATGGAGCATGGGGCACAACAGAATCAAGGTAAGGAAAAGGAGAGTACCGGGCATTTGCATAAGGAAGACGTTCAGCTAAAACCAAATACAATGGGAGAATTTGGTGTGGTTAGCTCTGCTGATCATTCTAACGAGCACAAGAGTTATGAGAAGACGGAGAGTGGGACACAATCAAAGCAATCTTTTGTTGCAAATCCTGATTTAGAAAAAGAAACTCCCGAGAATTTGCACAATGAACAACAAGCAGTTTGTCTAAAACCAGAGACAAAATTAGAATCTAGTGATCTTAACTTAGATCACGGGAGTTCTAAACTTCTGGATGCAACGGAAAGCGACTTCAATACGAATACAGAATCAGCTCATAATGAAAATCATCAGCACTTAGTGAAGGAAATAACGTCAGATGATCTGGAAAAGGAAGTTGCAATTCATCAGCCGCAAAAACCAGTTTCAACGATTATACAATCAGCTAGTGCTAACATTGTTGATCATCATGACACCTATGGGCATGAAGATTCTAATCAAAAGAGTAACACTGAGAGCGGGTCAGTGCAGAAGAAATTAGCGTTTGGAGGAAATCTACCGCTAAAAAACATTATTTTTAAGAATCTGATCGAAGAAGAAGTTTGGTTAACACCTAAAACAACATTAGAAACCATCACACCAAGAGCACCAATGACACCTAAAGCAGCTGAACTGGAACATCATTATCATCGGAATCATTCTAATGATCACGGAGCAAGTTGTAATGTTCCAGAAATGACGGAGAACAGAACTCGAGAAGAAACATATGAACCTTCTAAACCTCTGCAGGTTACAGAAGTATCTGTTGATCATGGTAGTGACAATCATGATTTTGATGAAAAAGATACCTCCAAACCTCGGCGAAATGAACAAGATATTCATCGTCCACAGCAGGTAACATCAGACAAAATGAAACTCGAATCTGGTGAACATGCTATGAGTTCTATGATGGAAACTGGACCTGCAAAGAAGGAGCTGAGGTTTGAACCAAATAATTTAAGAAACATGATCTACAAGAATCTTCAACAAGAAGAAGAAGTTTGGTTAACACCTAGAACAGAAGCTGATCATTATCATAATTATCAGCATGATAATGAAAGTTCCAATGCCCAAACAAGTACTAGTACGACCGAGAGCAATTCAGCAGCGGCAGAGAAGAAAGTAGATTTTGATGAAGGTAATCATCCTCAAGAAAATGAAACAAGTGATTCTAAAACACTGGACTATCAAGAAAATGTGGTTGATGAAAGTTCCAATGTCCAAAT